>JADDOH010018521.1:0-15665 GCA_016648135.1 Agrypnia vestita
ATCAAATCAACGTTTGTGTTGATCTCAAGCAAAAAAAGCCTATTCTTCAACTCCGTAAATACACTACTGTATTCAGACAAACCTGGTGATTTAATCATCGAAGATATTTGGCGTTTGTCATTATCGTTAATAAGTCATTATCGTCAATAAGTCATTATCGTCAATATCATTCAAAAAACATTACGTACCTAGTTAATGTTACGTTTGTGAGTACGTCAGTATGTAAAAAATATGTTCTCTAAAATTAAAAAGATGATAGTAGGTATTTCGAAAATTAAATAACATAAACACATATATTTGTGGACATAACACAAAGATATCTGAATGAAATAAGAAATACATATAGAAAGAAAATATAATTGTAGGTACATGCAGAAAACATTATATTACAAAGGAGTAAACGAATGAAAAAATTTACCAGAGAATGTTAAAAAAACAAAAATATGAAGTAAGAACGCAGATGTTAAATATAATTATTTTATGAAAGTGAATATATGCATGGTTTATATTAGTTAATGATAAAATTCTATTATTTACTAAATATACTATTAAAAATGAATTTTTAAAAAATATATGTTAAAATTTTCAGTTTAGGTTTTTCGGGCTACTGGAAGGCGTACCTTTGAAAGACTTTAGGCTTATTCGTCAGTATTTCGGATCTCATTGCAATGGAAGATTTTGCCTCTCTAGAAAATTCTGAACCAAAAGGAAAACCTGAGATCTTATTAGACGGAAGTAAGTTTTGTTTGAACTTATCCTGAAAACCCAGCTATCGATCATTTATTTCATTATAAGTTGGCTATCGTGTGAACCAATAAATGCTGTAGAGGATGTGTCGCTAAGTTAAAGATTAAACATGGGTTGATTTAATTAGCGAAGCTCCATCTTCCCCCATAATTTAATTATAATCCCAGCGATATACTACCTAGCGTAAATTGAATTAAAATATATCTCCAAATATATGATTATTAATATGTCACGAATTTATATAATACTTGTTAATCGTATTCATATTTTTACAGCACACTGGTATACGTCGAAATTATTTTGGTAGATTTTAAAATTATTCTTCTGAAATCGTATAAGCAATAAAATAATGAAAACAATATATATTATATTGTTTTCATTATTTTATTATTTACATTTTTATTTATTATTTATTTATTTTTTACATTTATATTACATACATTTATTATTTACATATTTACATTATACATTATACACACAAAACAACAGACAATATTATATATATATATATATACCATACATATCTGGGTGCTTGACGTAGGGTATCTATCTATCTCTCCACTACTATATATATATATATGATATATATTCATCTCTCTCTCTCTATCTCTATCTCTCTCTATCTCTCTCTCTCTCTATCTCTCTCTCTCTATCTCTCTCTCTCTCTCTCTCTCTCTCTCTCTCTCTCTCTCTCTCTCTCTCTCTCTCTCTCTCTCTCTCTCTCTCTCTCTCTCTCTCTCTCTCTCTCTCTCTCTCTCTCTCTCTCTCTCTCTCTCTCTCTCTCTCTTTCTCTCTCTCCCCCCGGTTTCTCTCTCACCTCTCTCTCTCCTCCGTTTTTCCCTACCCGCAAAGTTTTCTTTACAACCACCCACCGGTGGTTATGGTGATGGAAAGCCCTTGGTGTCACATCGAAAATATGCGAGGTTGGTGGGGGTGGCTGTGCGTGGGTGGGAGTGGGTGACGAAAATGTGCTTTCTAGCTCATTGTTTTGTTATGGGAATGCCGCAAACGAAAGGCGCGCCGACTGTGTCGGTGAGTCTAGAAGGTTCCGGAAAAACCTGCTCTAGAGAGTTCTGGAAATAGAAGGTTCTAGAAAATTCCCGAAAGTTCTGTAAGGTTCTAAACTGGGTGGCGGATGTGTCGGTGTGTCTAGAAGGTTCCTGTACATTCGAAAAATTTCTTGAAAGTTCTGGAAGGAGAATTTTCTAGAAGGTTTGCGAAAGTTCTTTGACAATCCAAACAGTGTACTAAAAATCTACGCGTGCGAAGCCGCGCGGGCGCAGCTAGTATTTAAAAAAACTATATTATTACGTTTAAAAAAAACATTATATCAAATACTCCGGAACGTTTCTGGTCAATGTTGGAAATCGAGTGGCAGTGCTTGTACTGAATTCTTGAGCAAATTTGATATGTGGTCTGAAAATATCATTTTGATATGTGGTTTAAAAATATTTCCTTTGTTTCTAGTATTTCATTTATCACTCTAGCACCTTGGGACAGCATGCCAACCCAGTTTCACCTGAAAAATAGCGCAATTCGATAAAAATTTAAGAGATGATACATACGAATTTACAGATGTGTTTTAAACTACAAACAATGTTTCTAAAATGAAAAATGGGCAGTCGCGAGGGGATTTGGGATTTTGAAAATATTTTCATGTAATAATTACCTCATGAAGTTAGAAAATGTGTGGACTGTTGATAACCTTGGAAAAATATGGCATCTACCGACATTTAAATCAAGTTTTTCTAAACTATATTGTGTCAAAATTGAAATATTCCTTATTTGGATTTCTTTCGCGAGAGTTTGGCTCATCGTCCATGAGGTGAAGTTAAAAAAAATGGTGCTGCATTATTTATAAAATAAACATATTTAGAATTTTAAGTCCTCGAAGGTGGGGTGTAAATAGGGAGTCTTATAACTAGAAGCGAAAATTTCGGGGAAGTCTTCTTTATTCAATTTTGTTTATATAGAATAGAAAATATTCTCTACACTTAGGGTGAAGTATTACGAATATACAGTTACGGAGATATGCGACATTTTCTCAATATTTTTTATTTATTTTTTGTAAAACGTATTTCTAGCTCTATAGTTTTTTTTATAGAAATATTAAATATGCATTCGCTTTATACAAACCAAATAAAATGGAAATAAACTTACAATTTTTTTTTTAAATTTCTAAAAGACTTCAATAATTCTTTTTAATTTGTATCAAGGTGAATAAATTTTTAATATTCCATGTAAGTTACTGTAGTAATAGTCTAACGTTTTATAGAAAACATGTCAGGTATAATGAAAATAAAATGCAAACTTCGATATCATTTATCGCCTTAACTGTCAAAATTTCACACGTTTCAAGTATAAATAATATTTAATATTAAGAAAATTTAATGAAGAAGACTCCCCCGAAGTTTTTTGCTATTAGCTACGAGACACTCTCTATGACATAACTTTTAAATGTAACTGTTCTCTCATGATATTTCTTAAACTATTGGGAATTTTGATGATTATAATACAGTTTTAAAAAATAAAGAATGTCTGAATCTTGATACAAAAAAAATGTCAGATGATACGTAAAAGCCGTAATAAATTTCACTCTAAATTTTTGTCACGCGCGATAACCGGTAGATCACTTTTCTCTGTGGGAAATGTGACCAACCATCTGAATATACCTCAGATTTTTTTTGCTAGCACATTCCCCCGAAGTTCTTTACTATCAGCTTCGAGACACCTCTACAATATAACCTACAAATTTTATTAGTATTTAAATCAATAGTTGCTATACTAAAACTAAAAACTAAAATGTAACTGTACTCTCATGTAATTTCTTAAACTATTAGAAATGTGTTTGGTTATAATATGTTTTTATTATTTTTTTTAGATGGCGGTAGTACGCCACTATAGATATTGTAGGAAAACTTTAAATAAATATCTAAAAAATAATCACACAAATTACATAAAATTTAAGAATGTAAATCATTAAGGGTAGTTATTATTTACATTAATGTAAAAAAAAATATTTATTGGATAGTTTCGAAAATATAAGTCAAAATATTATAATTATCGAATTAATCGAAGATATAAGTCAAAATATTAAAATTACAACATCCACACGCTTGACACCAGCCACATAACATATATACAAAATCATAAGAGCTGGCTGTTGGAAGTGTGCGTCTTCGCTATGATGGCGCTTGCTGGACATCGATTTGTTTATAAAGGATGATTTTTTTCCATCGCGTGCGCTTCCCCGACGTCTTATGTCCTGTTACGCATTTCCGTCCTTTTTCACAAAATCACTGCCACAGATTGCAGGAAAGCGAGAGGAAATATGTTACACATCAAAAACGATTATCTGAATCTTGATACAAAAAATGTCAGATGATTCGTAAAAGTCGTAATAAATTTCACTCTAAATAATGTTATGCACGATAACCGGCAGATCATTTTTCTTTTTGGAAAATACGACTAACTGTCTGAATACACCTCAGATTTTTTTGTTACACCATTCAAAGCTACAACGAGTGTTCTTCTTAGTGAATTTTTATTTCAGGGATAAAAATTATTAATTACATCTAATAAAAAAACTAGGAGTATCGCCGGTCTTACAGAAGCAATATTACAAGCATCACGTTGAACATTCTCCACGAGTTTCAAATTAAATTGATTACATTCCTGACGTGCGGCGTGCCGTTCATTTTGTACAAATAAAAGTTTATTCACAAAACAAAATTTAAAAAAAATTAAAATGTAAGAGAACGTTGTACCACAGTATACTAAGAACAGCAATACGTCTTCATACAAACTGGCCGCTACCCTTTAGAATGTGTGTGAGTGCGTGCTCGGCGCCGTGTACGCACGCACTGTGACGCACACATTGACATAGAATATGGGGGCACAAGGCGGCGGCAGTAAGGGCCGTGCCTTCGGTGCCATTCGCGCACGCTGATTAATTAATCGTAATGATTCCAATTTAAAAAAGTAACCCATAAAAACGAAGTTTTTACAAAACTCCCTTTCTAATTTTCGGGTTCAGCGTCTACCTTATGCGTCGGAATCTCAGACGCTACGAGTTAAAAGAAAGGGAGTAAAAATAAAGGGACAACCCTAGCGTCAACGCAAGAGTAGGCTAATAACTCGCCGACAGGCCGGCGATAAACTACTGTTCTGGGTATATTGTGGTTGTACCTACAAAATGACAAACGGTCAGGTATTTTTAAAACAAAGGTTACTAGATGAGTATGTACTCTGAATTACAAAAGAAACATAAAATATTTGACTATAATTTAACACAGAAAAGATACGTAGTTATCAACTTAAAATTACGTTTGAAAGAAAGTATATAAACGCGCGATCATTATAGCCCCTTGAAACGCGAATTTTCAAGTGTGTTATTAAAGAAATATCTTTTTATTGTACACTACAGGATTATCCTAACTATTTTAATGAAGCATGTCAAATCGATGAAATTCGAATGAGCTGTAATTATTAAACGTTCTTTTATTTAAAAAAAGGAACTCGAGGAACGATTACTTCTGTTGAAGTTGTATACCGCATGCCTTGTTAAATTGTCTAAATGCACTTGGCTTTAGATAATCTCCTTTCGTGCCTTGCCGAATTGGTTAATCCCTTAACTGGGCAAAAAAAAAACGGCAGTTGAAATCTATTACGCGTCGATTTTTGAAAGCTTTGATTTTGAGATAGAACGATATTAACTACTTTTTTAAATAAACAATGACAATGTATTATAATTAAGTACCTAACATTATCAAAAGATTTCTTAGTTAATTCAGATTTTCAATACATTTCTGTAATATATATTCTATGCCTCATGTAGAAAGTAGTGGGGCAATATCAAAAATTAGGAGTACTTATCGATTTATAAATTATCATGGCTCTTTCTTGAGACAATGTTTGTCTTATTCTTCCTAAGAAAGTAACCTTTATTTGCAATTTTCTTAATTATATTATGTTCAATATCGTTAGGATTAAAAAAACATCTATTCCTGTTAGCTATTATTATAGGTACGTTTTTAGAGTAACTGCGAAATGTTTATTTCTTAAAACCATCATATTATTACTGCCAGAAGGCAACATCGAGCTCGGAAACCTTTTGGTCTTTTCGTTATCTCACAAAAGTTGCTGTCAAATTAGTTATTTGTCGTGATATGTGGGTGGGAAAAGACAGCATTCCGAGCTCTATAATGTCGGTTTGCACTTTTGTGTACTAATTTCCTGGCAGATTTTGTACAACACCTCGCCGTTAAATAATTATAAAATTTTTGGGAATTAACCTAGTAATCCAGGTGTTTTTGAAGTGAAAACTTTTAGAGTGGTAAAATCTTATGAGTTCGCGTCACCGACATTCTAATGTTAGCAGTATATCTGTAGCTATAAGTATGACGTATTGCGCCTGTCCTTTTAATTATTATTTAAGCACTTATTAATTATTAATGTAATTATTTAGCTATTAATTTCTTACTTCAGTTACTATAAATCTATTGCATCCTTTGTTGAAGAATAACCTAAGTATTGTTGAAATTAATGATAATAATGATGCAAACATTGAAAATAATGTAAAAAAATTAGTTCATTGAAATTCATATACATACAAATATTGCGTACAAATAAAATAAATGTTTGTTAATTACATGTTATGTAACTAACTAACTAACTAACTAACCATCACGCCGTTTCCCCGCAGGGGTAGGCAGAGAGGATTGAATGCCACACTCTTCTATCCTGGCACACCACTTTTGCTACGGCCACATTCATACATCTTCTCACACACGTTCTACGGTTGTTGCGGATTTTAACAGGGCCATCCTCAAATACTTGTAGTACCTGATCGTGCCAGGTCTTTCGCGGACGCCCTCTATTCCTGTTACCTTCAACACTCGCCTCATATATTTTCTTAACCATCCTTTCCTCGTTCATACGTTCCACATGACCAAACCATCTCAGCACTCATGTTTTGTAAATTAAGTTATATGTAATCGGCAGCCCTCAAAGGTTTTGGTTAGTAAATTAACCTATAATTGTGGCTCGGAGTGCCAATAGATGTAAAAACCAGAGTAATGTTGATGATTTTAATTTATAAATTATGAAAATTTAATTTTTGATACTACGATTAATTTGAAAATCCAAAAAAACATTGTTATTCCATAGTTTTAAGTTTTTAATTCTGTCGGCAGTCCTCAATGACTGCATGTTTGTATTGAAAAATCCAGTGAAAAATACGTTTATTTCTTAATAAATTTATTACTTCCACGAAGTCTGAGTCCGTGAAAGTTTGGTTCATATTACTTCGTAGTTCGACATTAACATGTCTGAGCAAAGTTGGACTACGTACGCGATGTTTGGACTGTTCCCGTTAACGATCTGTTTCGCTAACGTGGAACCCGGAGTTAGGAGGGGTTACGAATTCAACAAATTGTACCGCCGCTAGTGTTGGACGTTAATGAGTGCGCATTTGTTGGGTCGAGCATGCAGGTCCGTAAGTGCACAGGGTGGCGATTGTTTCCTGACCCTCGTAACCTTATTCTGTAGGGAGCAACTGTCGCAACATCTATTTCCATCCCTCGCGAGGCCCCGCCCCGCCGAAGTTGTTCTCTGCCGCGTGTAAGTACAGAGTAAACGTTCCGGTACATATTTTATTAACGGGCTGCGGTACGTTGGTTGCATGCGGTCGGATATATTCATACACATTGTGAATGTAACACGTTTCGTAAAAATGGTATTCAGGTGAAATTGCGGAGAACGCGAAAATAAGTGAAATAAATGTGTGTCACTTATAAGCGAGAAAGTAGAACACGTTTGCGTTACATTTAAAAAAAAACGTCATTATTTATGTGCTTGGCTAGATTTCACGAATATTTTACAGTACCTACATTATGTTAACGTATTCAATGGAGAACCACGTAAATTTTAATTTCTTAACTTTCCGAGATACATAAAATTATTGTTAACAATATTTTGATATGTACGTTTTTATATAAGTAATACCGGTCTACAAAAAGAGTTTAAAAAATTGAAAATATTAATTTTCAGACGTATTCTAGAATGAATCGGAAGAATATCATATACACCTATAAAGATATATAAAAAAAAGAATATTGCCTAATACTCCACTTGGAAAATATAGAAGTATCATTACCAGCTACGAAATCTATGTATACTGTTTCATGAGAAGAGACAACAGATGTTACTAGCATAGACACTTTAAATAAATGCATGATTTCAATTTGGAACATACGTATACATAACTTTCAAAAATTCGCTGTGTGAACGTTCTTACGATGGAATTGGTGAACGTTGCATTCTGTAGAGTGATCACTTAAGCCGGCTCATACAGACTGTAAGCCCTGGGCCATCGTACAATAGGCTTCCATACAGTTACTCATATTAATAGATTGTCTCTGTGAGACTTTAATAATTTATCTTAATTACATATAATTATTAATTTCTTCATGAAATGTGAACGATGGCGTGATCAGATTCTACAAGTATTCCCTGTTAAAAGCCTCAACAACCGTAGAGCATGCATGAGAAGATGTGTAAATGTAGCCGAAGCAAAAGAAGTGTGCTAAGATAGAGGAATACGGCTATCTTCTATGTTCGTTGGGGTCTCAGAGACCGGGAAGGTATATTAATATAATATGTTAATATCTATTTGCGAGAGTATTGAGGGTCTAGTTTGTTGTTTACTATTTTGTGGAGTGTCATAAGGTCTGTGATTTTTCGTCTTTTTTCTATAATTTTTTTTTTTATAATTTATAATTAAAAATATAAGTTATAATATTTAAACATGTAACCTTAGTATATTTTATAAATACTATTAATTTACATGTATAAAAATGTTTAATTATTTAATAGAATTGGTAAAATCAAAGATTTCGTTGTTTACTTTTAAACAACAAAGGTCGTTTAAAAGTGAAAAAATACAATGATAAATTATCTGTGCATAATTGCTCGCACTAGACACAAAATTATCCCGGAAAGCTTATCACTTAAATGATGACATTTTGTTAGAAATAGCCATGACTAATTTTGTTATATCCTGATGGTGGCTGCTGTTCTCCCAGCCTTGTTTATTTATGTTTTACCAGTGTGATTTGAAATATTTATGTTTTATGTTTTTGTGGGTTTTTGTCTGTCATCTCACCAAAGGACCAAAACTTCCACCTTAAGGTCTAGAGATTGGTAACGATACTTTCAAATGTGGTGCGAAAGTTGAATGTACTTTTTATTACCGACGGTGGAAAGGCTAATTGACTAACATGCCAATACACCGTTGGAATCGTCTGAAAAAGATAATTCCAACGGTGTGTATAACTCAATATCGCCAAAATTGGAACGAAATAAGTTAATCAATTAGCCTTTCCACCGTTGTTACTATCTTTGCGAGTTACAAAGAATATCACCTGGTATTATTTATTTTAGTGTGTGTTATTTGAAACAAAATAAGTACCTATGGGAATTTAAAGTCGTCCAAATCAAACAAGCTAATTATAAAATAATCAAAATACAGTTCCCATTAATATTATCACTATCCCATATATTGCTTGATATAGGCCACCCCAAGGATCACTAATTATTTCTTCCTTTCATACTTCCCTTCTGTTTTTACTTACCGCTCTTATGATGACGTGGCACCATAGAGCATGAGAATGTCTAATACCTCTTCTGCCAGTGAGAGATTTTCACTCTAAGATCTTTTCCTCTACCATTCATCGTACTCTGATTGGTATATCCCGTGCATTGCCACTTGAACGTATACTGTGATATTTTCTAAAATTATTACTTTAGGTACTTGATCTCTCAGAGATATTCCAATCAAAATACATCCAATCCAATAATGTAGCTTCAGCATTTCTTCATAAGTCTTTCAATAAATTTGTCATGTGTTGTGGCTGCGGGAGTTAAATGAAAACACTGGAAATTAATTAGCGATTTATTAATTAATAATTTATTATTTATTCAATGTTCTAAGTCACTAAACACGAATTAAACTTAAAGCTATTCTTTAAATCATAAAATTTCGAAATATATCACTTGTACATAAACATTAAAGTATCGCTGGGTAATACTTTATTTATCACTTGGAGAATATTAAATTCTCGCACGTAGTATTTAACACATTTATTTATTTCGCCACTTAGGTTAGTACTCGCCCGATTATTTCGCTCGATATCTGCCGCTTCGCAATTTCACGACTGGGCACATCTGGCCGTCATCTCGCGCGTACTTTGAACCGAAAGATCTGTCAAAACACGTCTCTCGCGGCAGCCTAGATCCGCGCTATTTATACCCAAACGCTGGATAATCGATCTCCCAGATGATTCTAGTGTTTGGGAGATGATTCCTGACGTTTTTAGGCTGTTCCAGATGTTTGGTTATCTACAGACATTCCCGACTGCTGTAGATAACCCTGGATTACTGCAGACCGTTCTCGATGTTTCTATAGTGTTATTCCGAGTGATGTATTTATTACCAGGGATTCGGACAACGTATAAATTCTTACAATATAATGATTTCGTTAAAATATTAATTATATGTTGTTGCGTGGTTTGTTCTTGGATTAAATTGTAGCGCCTGCAAAATACAGTTCCTGCGAATATTCAAGACAGCGATATTAATATAAGATGTTATTATATATATATATTCATAGTCAATTTATGTGGGAAAGACAATCTTAATGGGACGGAAAATATCCTATATTTCTGAGAGCTTATTATCAGTAGGTACTAGTACTAATAAAATTACGCACAAGTTGTGAAATGAGCTCAAATGAATCATGAAAACAATCGTCGGATTTTCTTTATTCATGATCGCGTGTGAAATGAACAAGAACGAAAGTTTACGGAGTCTGTGCGTGGTTGGAAAACTGAGCGGTTTTTGCGGATTCAGGAAAACAGTATCGCAAAATCCCTGCAACGTTAATTTCATCTCGGATAACATTGAATTGTTGGTGCATAACATTATTTATTTATTATAAAAATTATCTATTATATTCTAAAAAGTATTTATTATATCTATTTATTATAAAAACTATCTATTTATTATAAAAACAACGGTAAATGGTTGTTTAATGACATGTTTTTTTTATTAATATAAATTATTATTTTTAATTCAATGACACCTTCGGCTGCATGAGACACATATAAAAAAATTTATATAAAGGTCTATTAAAAAGTACAAAATATTCCCCCAGATTGCAGGAAAGCGAGAGGAAAGATGTCACACATCAAAAACATTTTTCATAAAGGATTGGATCATGGATAGCCTGCCTTTTCGCTTAGGCCCGGTTGTTTCAAATTCGATCAAAGTAAGCGTAGAGTTTAAACTGAAATTTTACGTTCTCCACCAATCAGACGATCCGTTTTCGTAAAAATCTATGCTTTTATCGACCGCTTACTTTGATCGAACTTGAAACAACCGGGCCTTAGTGGGGTAGCGTAGACTGTAGAGATAAAAAAATATAATGTCCCAAGGTAAAATCCGCATTAAAAATACTATTTCAAATAATATTTCACATTTATTTTAAAAAAATCATGTAAATTTAATCTTAATTCAGTAATCTCAATTATTTCTCTATTTTAAAATGTAGGTATCGAGATATTGATATGATTCATGGCATCTCATGGAAAAACAAGATCTGATATTTTGGTCACGAATAAAATGTATGTAAATTACACAACGTGATCGAAATCAGTTATAAGGTTTTTATTATTATTCTAAATTATACACCACCAATACGTTACAACGCGACGGACGACGAATCAAACTCGCACCAAACGTGGTAAATAAATTGAAAAATTAATGAAATGTAAATAACAAGATTTGTTATTTTGGTTATTGTTACCAATACTAAAATAATAGACGGGACATTTTTTCTTTTATTTTATTTACGCTTCAACAGGCCAAGAGTCCCAATTACAGAAGCGAAACAAATCACAAAACACCCACGCTTGAGTAAATCACATAGATTAATTGCGACCTCACCGGGAACCGAACCCAGAACCCTCGGTATGGGAAGACAGTGTCACGCCCACTGGGCTACGAGGGCCATCATATTTATTTATTCCCGTGTAATTAATTACATAATTAATTTACATTTATGACTTTTGTAATTTTAGATGAGACCTTTGGAAAAGGGTCGTGAATCTACTAATTAATGGTTCTTATTGTGATTGTGGGGAATGTGCAGTACAAGGGATTTATAAATAATTGTCATTAAAAACCCAAGACAAGAAGCAGAAATTTAATCCTGTAAAATAATGGTATTTAAACTATTTAAAATTAAAATAGTTTCATCAAAGTTTTGTTATTATTATATAGATATGATATATATATATATTAATATATATATATATCTTATATAGTATATTATAGTATATATAATATATATATATATATATATATATATATATATAGGCCAAACCACTAAAATGCACGCATAAAAGAACATCGCCGCTGCTTAAAAAATAAATAAAATGAAACTATAGTTGTAATTTAATAACTCATATTGTGTGTGTATTACAAAGTAAAGTAAAACATATTTTAAATTATAATGTTGCACCACGAAGTATCTGCCAAATCTTTCAATGATATAAATGAATCATTTTAATTGTTATATGATCATTTTAGAAATAAAACTTAATAAAATGAACACTAAAATAAATATTACAGACGAGGATTTAAAAAAATCAATTTTAGTTGCTTTGATCTGTGTACTGAACTGAAAAAATATATCTCGTTAAATATACTTATCAATATATATCCAAAGAAAATTAATTTCCAAAATTTAATAAAAATAACGAAAAACACGGTAATTTAAAATCAAAAAACGACGATCGGCAAGACTAAGTTGTTCCTGTAAATTTATTGATGAAAAAAATATAAAATTAATTAATATTACGTGGATACTTTTCAATTAATCTGTCATATGTCAACATTTTGGTTGTAAGCCTCAAATTTTCGGATCCGTACGTGAAAACTGATATCCTGTTAATTTAAAAATGTTGTTTATAAAACGGTACGGTAAGGAAAAACGATAAGGAATCAGGTGAAATTTGTATTTTAATTTTCTAGCTCCGGCATTCAGAAAACCAACTTTATTACATAACAGATTTTCAGGTTTACCGTACAA
Organism: Agrypnia vestita; assembly: GCA_016648135.1. NCBI lineage: Eukaryota > Metazoa > Arthropoda > Insecta > Trichoptera > Phryganeidae > Agrypnia > Agrypnia vestita. Next base: position 12,899 of record JADDOH010018521.1, read on the forward strand.
TCTTCGCTCGAATTCATCCATTGATCTGAGATTTTACTGTACTAAATTAATAAAATCAAAACATCAATGCCAAATGTTTACAACTCATAAATATTGTCCCGAGACTGTAGAAACAGAAAAAATACACATAATTGAGGATTTCCCAACGCTCTGGACGTTTTACGGAAACATTACAAATTTCTAGAAAGCTTAGAAGTCATTCAATCATACCCGAATATTCGCGAAATGACGTTCACTATATAAAGGGCGAAATAATCGCTACACCAAACACAGTTCATTGTGACAGTTCGGCGATTCCATAAAGTGAAACCAAAGGCGACTAGTTCGAAGCGACGAGCGTAAATAAATTACGAGAGTACCTATCGGGCGTACGATAGTGAATAAGTGCGAGAACATCCTGGAAAACTAATAAAGTTCCGTTCAGATAACTGGAACTCTCTCGATAGTGATAGTTTATGCAAATTTCATAATAGCTATTACAATTACAATCAAGTTCGTGGTCAATGACTTTCGTGATTAAATAAAACATTAATTAATTTCAAGTACTCGTTCGTCGTTTTTTTAAAATTTAAATAACAAATACAAAGGAGAAACATACAAATACAAACAATATAATATGACATTTTAAAGACCCTACCAAGTCAGTTTTGTGGCTTATTGGTAATGATAGATTTGCTCATTTAGAAATATAATAGTTCGAAAATTTGTATATTAATTATAATTAATTTTTACAATCGGTAAAACTCACCTTTAAGCATAATTTTATACAGATACCTAACTAAATGTGTGATACAAAATAAAAAATACATAAGTGTAGTAAAATTAAACACACTCTCAATTAGAGAATGCAATCCCGAGTCGGAATTGCCCTTTCGGGGTCCCTCGAGATTAGAATTTTTTGTTTATTTATAGAACTGAATAGCAATTAACGACAATGCCTTGCATTTTAAATCAGAAATTTTAATAAAATATTCATTATTAATCACTTCATTTAAGTTTTTGTAGGCGTTTTTCCAAGCTTCAATCAGTCAACGTAGTAACTGTAGTAGTACTGACTATAGGTCGATCACAATCGAAAGACCATTCCCTAGCTTTGTCCGGTAAGAAGAAAGCGGGGCATAGTTTCCAGGCAAGCCCGTATTACTCAATATGATATTCCAAATAAATATATATTTTTTGGTCTTAAAAAAGTTACTTACTTACTCGAAAAACTTCTTTTGTGTTCATTCTTTGCATCGTAACAACACACATATTTTTTGTGCACATTCTTTTGAATGCGGTCTAGCTATGGTAGTAGTTTTTATTACAATGTTAGGTTGATAAAATACAGCAAATATTATTCAAAGCTTTTTTCATTATTTGAATGTGATATGAACATAAGTTTTAAGTACTCACTGAAAGTTCTATAGACATATAAAATTAAACATACAAAACATAAAAAATGCTGATCAATACCGATAATCTCGTCCGATTTTTCGATTCGGGATTGATCTCGTAAAATGCTTTGAGATCTAGCGGGATCCCGATCTCGCCGGATCGGGATTGCATTCCCTACTCGCAATCATACATAAACTCTTGACCGAGTAGTCACTCTCTTATTTTGCCCTTATTACATGAATATTCGCACTTAAGATCTGGCGGGAGTAAATTAAAAATTCTAGGAACTATATGTTCGAGCGTTCTACTGCCATATTTGTTACTTATTCTAGGTATGATTAGTCCCTCATTAAAGGTGAAACGCGTATTATGCTTATGTATGAGGGGAGATTTGAATTGACTACTACTATATTGTTCTAAAATTATGCAAAACCACAAAATACCTCGGACTGGCAGTGTATTTATAGAGCTATAAAGTAGTCTTTTATTTTCTCTTAGAGTAAAGATATCAATCGGGGTACAAATATTTAATGGTGGAATACTGAAGGCTCTGTATCATTTTAATGTTAGTTTTCGTTGAGTGTCCCTACGATTTGATTCCATATCTCAATATAGATTCGACAAATAAGAAATATATAATTTTTAGTATGCATTTGGGCAATGTAAAAGATAACTTATAAAAAGTACTAACAAGAGTCCGCAATCGGTCACACACTCACTCACGGTCTCCCACCACAATTGCCGGCAAACTTCTTGAAAATTTTCGGCGTAGTGGGGGAGAGTTTGCGCATGTACCATTCCACCGACGAGACCCAAAATTTGTCTGCTGCGCATTCCCCCACTACGCAAAAAAATTTCAAGAAGTTTGCCGGCAACCGTACCTCGATCCCGTTACGTCTTGAAATATTTTTTGTGATTCATATTATCATTCTAAAGTCATACACATTCATGCAGAAAATTTTGAAATGAAAGTTTGTTAATTGCATTGCCGATCCAGAGAGGTAACTATTAAACGGATAACAAGACCGTAACTTCCTTATATCCACATAGTTGAAGGGTAATTATTAATAAGTTCAGTTAGTTTGAAGCGGTACTTACAAATCATTTTCTATTCACGGAGTTGGAGAATGGAGTGCCAGGGATCGGGAATCAGGATATCCTTAGTTTATTTAATGTATTATTATGTTTAGTTAATCTACATGTTTTGTATTTGATACACCAGGTGCGTGTAGTCAATTTACGAAGCGAATTTACGTGACAGAATAAAATGACATATTAAATCCGTATAATTATGACACAAATATTACAAGATTATACATATTTATTTCGATGTATGTATCAACTGGAAATTCTATTCAAATACAGCTCGTTTCAAGTGTTGACTGCACAC
>JADDOH010018522.1:0-41091 GCA_016648135.1 Agrypnia vestita
TATTTGCATAAAACTCGCAAGTTATTTGAACACGTGTGAAAATAAAAAAAAACACATTTTTTTTTGTTTATTTAATTTTATAAGACACTTTTCGCCTCAATAATTATAATATTTGGATAATTGATACTTATTTTTGATTCTGGAATGCATTTTTTGGTATGATATTAAGCAATCCTGTCTTTATCTTCTGAATGGTGTACCGATTATTGATCCCTCGACATTTGATCCCCCTGACAATTGATTCCCCTGACACTTAATCCCCCAGACACAATGCAGTGGATATGAGATCATGTTGATGAAGGTATGTGTTGCAAATCCATTTATGATTGCGTAAAGAATGAAGGTATTAGGAAAGAATGTAATACTGATTTTAGCATAGTTCATAGAATTAAAAAAGGGTCGCTCAGATAGCACGGGCATGTTGAGTGAATAAATGAGAAAAGAATGGTACTAATGAAATATATGACGCAAGTGTTGACGGCGCCAAAAAGAGAGGGCGACCGCGGCGTGACCAGATTAAGATCAAACAAGACGTGGCATAACCAGATTAACCAGATACTTGAAGATAGTCATGTTAGGGACCTGAACAACCGTCGGGCTTGTGTGTGAAGTGAGGGTTGTGTGTCAGGACAGAAGAGTGTGGCGCTCTATCCTCTCTGCCTACCCCCTCGGGGAAACAGCGTGATGGTAAGTAAGTCAGTAAGTTAGTACGTTAATGTGTAACATGTGTGACCGACGTACACACGGCTTGAGTTTATTTAATATTGATACATGTGGTTTTTTCAGTTTTGATAGAAAAACTTCTCAGATCATGCTCAGAAGTGGATTCCGTGTATTTAATGATAAGAAATAAGAAAGGAAAGGATGTCCAAACCAGACTTCAAGAATTCATGCAAGAACAGGTAAGAAATCGTATAATTTCTGGATCAATGGTTCATTCACAAAAAATTCAGCGAGTCTTGCATTAGTCGCAAATGATACAAGTAATTCTCAGTAATGCTTCGATCGTTTCCCAGTAACGACACGTCTTATGTATAGGTCTTTTCATATAACCTTGCAATTGTGTCCGTAAACATAACACAACGAAACAATGCACGTACCGCGTACCCACACTAACCCAATTGCAAGCTTATATATATATTTTTTTATATATTTATTAATTATTTTTTTAAAAATATTTATTACATTAAACATACGCCAAACTGCATAGCAGTTTTACGGCAAAAGACCTATACAAGAGTTCGCCCGCCTGTGTTTCTAGAACACTAAAGAGTTAAAGTTGTTATTACGGTCGTTAGACATATTTAACTGTAAATGGTTACGGATATTTGATACGAACCGTATGTCTTTCAGAGAAACGATTCTCGACGTTTCGTTGAATGCTTATTCAACGTCATCAGGAGGACGACCTTTACCCGCGGAGGTAATCAATCAGTCCGCCCTCTACCTCTGCGGGTAAAGGTCATCCTTCTGATGACGTTGAATAAGCATTCAACGAAACGTCGAGACTCGTTTCTCGGAAAAACGTACGGTTCCTAAAATATATTCGAAACCTTATGGGAATTTCCAGTATTTTCCCTATAAATGTAGATTCTAGATGGTTTTGGCTCATTCTCGACAAGGAAGGATTGTTGGAAGGAATGTTTGTTCCCATATACGTTTTTTTCCATATCGCTATTTTCATCTTATTTAATCTTTTTCACAGATATTCCAATTGCTGGATGACGACCAAAAATCACTGGTACATGCAGTGAGTGGAGAACTGGGTCTCCCTGATATGGGATTAAGCAGTGAAGACCGAACACTCTTAAAGAATAAAATAAACATTGTTATCCACTGTGCCGCCAACGTCAGGTTTATTATATTTTCTCAAATAACTTAAATTAAGTCAATAAATAGTTTCTACACTTTTCTTTCTCTGGAAACCAAGCTCGTTGTGGATTATTTGATAGGTAGAACCATGATGGACGTTAAAAAGGACGCCACCTCACCGATAGCAATTGATACCATTTCTCTAGCTTGGTGAATCTTGTCGTCCGTGGTGGAGTACGACAAACATCCTGCTCCCTTTTTGTGAGTCACACTCGTCCGTTCGGCTACTTTTAAACTTATCGATCCATAACATGGAAGGCAAATGACGCGATCGGGATCAAATTTCGTGCACGTGACCGCAGTCGTACCAAACTCTAAGCACACATATGCAGAAGGTAATATGACAGCCTTAAAGGTGTGTTATTGACTCGCCCCAACATTTGGAATCTTGGAGCGTCTTTTTTTAGACAAAAGATTATCGAAGGTTTTCGAACCATCTGGATGCTTTGAAATAGTCTGGAAGCGGGTACAACTCAAGAAAAAACGTTTACTAGGACGCCATCGCTCCTTACTGAGTTGTAAAAATAGGCGAAAAAATCGCGAATTGTGAATCCGTGCAATAGACAACGAAGTGAAGTACAACTACGTGCAAAGCATTATCAGACGCGAGAATCACTATCTAGCAAACAACGTGACAAAATGAATACTGATTTGAGATTTTTGTGATATTTTCGACTTGAAACAATCTCTGAAACCTTCTTATTCGACGGAGCCCATTAATAAATAAATTATTCTTAATTTTTTTTTAAGCCTAACAATTTTTAACTTTGTTTTCAGATTTGACGAAAAACTTAAATCTTCTATTAACATCAATGTACGAGGAACATTAGACGTACTAGACCTATGCAGGGAAATGCCCCATCTATTGGTAATTTCAGTTATTTAGTTATTTTATGATATCCTGTCTCTGATTAGAGTTTAACATTTCCTAATCCAAATTAATTTTCCTGGATATAAAAATTATTTATTACTTAATTATGTATCGTTGTTTGTTGGGAAATTGGTTAAATTAGCAGAAATTCATAACGAATGAACATCAAACAGGAAATGAAAAAAAATAATTATCATTTCTGCATGGAGTAAGACACACATATACAGTGAATCATTTTACTGCCAAAAAAAAGTATATTTTAAATATTTAAATTCAAAGGATAAAATAGAGGTTCTCAGCAGTGCAAAAGGCTTTGTTGAAATGCGTAAGAAGATATTTTCACTTGTAAATATGACTCATCTTTAGTATCTAGGCTCCTTACTAGATTCGACGAGTATGAGTAGATAAAATTCAAATGCTATGTAAGTATTCGAGTATTTTGTTGTATTCTGTTCTGTTCTATTGTTCCAAAGTATTCCAGGCAAAACGGTTCAAAGGTATTTTATAGAAAAATAATCAACATACACACTCACACTTAATTCTTTTACTAAGATACCAAACTTAAATTCAATATTTAAATACTCGACATCAAAGAGGATGCCCGATATTACTGTCGGCGTGGTCAAAGGGAGGGTACTTGTGAATATATTTATTTCTCACCGGGAGCAGGTAAAAATATGCAAGCACTATAACATAAGAGCGCCAGCCGGTTATCTCTCCCCAGAACCCCTTAGTTCTCGGTCATCACCTTTCGAAAGTTCTGGCGATAACGAGGTAGCTCTGTCAGTACTTGTTTTTAAGAGAGGTAATAAGCTAGCTACATCAATAGCATTTATATCTTATAAATCATTTCCAGGCTGTGGTGTATGTGTCGACGGCCTTCTCCAACTGCAACAGGACGTCCATTGACGAGTGCTTCTACCAGCCAGGACTGGACCCGGAGCTGGCCCTCGCTCTGGCGCAGAAGAAGGGTGGTGAAGATGCTTTAAAGATCGTCGAACCAATGTAAGCTGTTGAAAATCGTCTCACTTGAATTGCTACTTCAAGTTTCGATACTACAGTATCCTCATCAAGACAGACGCACACTAATTATCCATTACTTATTATGGTAAACAGATTAATTTTTGAACCGGGGCGCGTCTACAGTTATGATGGGGGTAATTGACAAGTAGACACCGAAATGGAGAATATGTCAAATAATCGGTTATTTCTAAAATTAATTGGTTATTAATTATACTAGCGTTAATGTTCAGGCATTTCTAATATTTATAAGTTCTAAATCCATTCTAAATATCAAGTGACGATATCAAGTTGTTGAAAATGGTGGTATGTAGTTTAATGTATATATTAGATTGATGGAATTTCTTTTTTTTTGTTGTGTACCGTGAGTTGGAAAATAGCTCAAATTATGGTATGATGTTTAATTAATATTTTAGATTGATGGAATTTATTTTGTTATGTTGTATACCATGAGTTGAAAAATAGAATAAATGAAAATATGCGCATCCTCATTTCATACAGTCATGTTCTAACGTAAGGTCTACACAGCACTATTTTTTTTTGTTTTCTAAATACATAAGTATAACTAATACAATTGTTATTTGATATTATACTTTTATTATCAACCATTTTTCAGGATCCTCAATGGCTGGCCCAATACTTACGCCTTCACAAAGGCAATTGCGGAGAATCTCATAAGGTTGAAGGGCAAGGATCTCCCCATCACCATCTTCAGACCATCAATCGGTATTTATATATAGGTTGTAACATAACCTAACCTAACCTAATGATGTAACCTAACCTTACCTAACCCAATGATGTATCTCAAAAATTTCAACCGGTTCTCTAAAGTTTTTTTTATATCGAATCACAAATCACTGCTCCTCTTAATGACCCTGGGATAAACCTCTGACACTTCCTTGCAAAATTTTGCAGTAGTTGAACCACCTGCTTCCATCAATCGTCTCAGGTGTTCCGTCTCGGCCTTTAGACCTGGAAGGCATGGAGCGCTGATGAAGATGAAAATAACAAAATGTCAAGAAACTGAGACGCCGCATAGACTTGATATCATATCAATTATTAATCTTCATTAATTTTACTTTACTCTGGCTTCCTCAAACAGCTTGCGCCACTCCTATGTGTCCTGTGTTTTGCCATTTGCTGCATTTGGTTATATTCATCATCATCATCATCAATCTTTGCACTACAACCCTTGGTGGGTCTTGGCCTCCTCAATAATTTTCCTCCACTCGTCTCGGTCCAGTGCCAGTTATCTCCAGTTTCGAAGCTCTAAGGCAGAGATATCTTTGAGGACGTTGTCACTCCATCTTAATTTTGACCTTCCTAAGCTCCTTCGCCCTATTGGCCTTGAGTTCAGCAGGGACTTTGGTGCGTGATGCTCAGACATTCTCTCCACATGACCCAGCCACCGAAGTCTTCCCAATTTTATAAATTTTGTGACGTTTGGCTCCTTAAATAGAGTTACCTATTTGATTATATTATGTTATTTTATATTTAACACTAAGCAATTAAAACTTTTATTTAATACAGAAAATAAAGGTATGGACACGAATGTAATTGGGCACTATTCATATATTTATATTCATATTAATTGTCACTGATATATTCCACGCAGGTTCACATTAATTCACGGTTCACATTAATTAATTCGTAATTCGCACGTAATCATGATGGGTGTCTCTTGTTTACCTACTGGTTCGCTTTTCTGTGGACTTATTTGTCGCATTGTCAAACAATAACTCAAAACAATCTGATAGATAAATTCTTGTTCTTTTAATGTACTGCAGAGACAGAAAGACACTCTATGACGTCTATTTTCCGTTTCGTCTATGCCGCACGAGTGCTTTTGCTTTGTCTGCGGCATAGTGAGAAAACCGCTTTAGAATTAAATCAATGTCAATATAGATGGGGAAAATATAGGACCTATATGAGTAATTTTGTTTGTAGAGTGGTCCTGAGTCTGTGGTGGGTTACAAAATATACGTTAATTTTTCTAACACGCAAGCTTTGTAATAGCCTAATTGTTTATTTTTTTTTATAGTTTTGGGAACATCCTATCAATCGCCTATGGCAGGATATGTGGATAATTTTCTAGGACCAACAGCTTTATTCATAGGTGTTGGAATTGGAGCAATAAGGTATATCAACAAATTATCAAAACCAGTAGAATTTGTTTTAAAATCTTTCATGTGCTACGCTTTCATTCTGTATGAAAACTGTATTCTTCTGGATGAAAAAGGTTTTATACATCCGTGACCTACACTTAATTTTGAAAATGAAATTGTTGTTTCGATTTCAAAAAATTTCACATAAAAATGTACTATTGAAGTATGTGCTCGTACTTTCGATAACTTTGAAGTGTGTGTACTTTGTGGTGTTCGCTTTGAAATGAAGTTACTATTTGAAGTATATACCTACTTTCAATAACTTTGGAGTGTGTGTAGTTTGTAGTGTGCACTACACTTCAAAAACTGTGAAGTGTACACTTCAATGTAACGTAGAACTACATTGTAGTAGTGAGTACAGAGCGGACTAATATGGACGTTACGGACCTATCACCATCTGTCCGTAACTTCCTGTATACTAGGGCTTAGCAAAGAAGCGAACCATCATTTTAATATTGTGTTCCGTAATTTTTCATGGATATAATTGAAAGTACTCAAAATATTCTGAATATCTATAGAGATTTGAAGATCATTCTCACTAAACAAAGTAGTTCTCTAAATGAAATCTTTTATTTAAGACTACCCATTGTATTACAACATTTCTAATAGGAATACCAAAATACTTTCAAACATGTTTGACGTTTTACTGAATCCTAATTTGGTTTAACTGTTTCACTGTTCAATTGTTTAGAATCTTAGAAATGAACCACACCACACCCGCGCCAATCGTGCCAGCCGACCTATGCGCGAATGGAATAATAGTTTCAGCTTGGCACATAGCCAATCACAGGTAAGCAAGAGCGAAGCAGTCTTTAATTATAATCTGGTGACAAATTATTTGAAGAAAATTATTAAATCTAATATTCCACACTTCATTATACATCTCTACGCAGGATGCGAGTGAAGTAGGATCTGTAAAGATTGTTCACTACGATTAGTGTGAATGATCCAAACTAAGCAAGTAGAATTAATATGGAATGGATAAAATGCTCAAAAATGTATATGAGGAATGGATATGCTGTGGATTGTGATAACGTTGTCAAGGCTGGTGGCCATTAGTTTAGTATTAGTGGTTTCATGCACTTGAATTGTGTTTAGAGGAGAGCCACATGCTGTTAGTTTTGGAGGAGGGCTGTTATTATGCTTCTTTACAAAGATAAAGGTTCGATAATGGAATGCGGAAAATATTTTGTAATAAGTCTTTTGAACTCCGCAAGTAAACAATATGGAAGAATCTTAATGTAATGAGCATAGATATCAAAATATAATGTATTGGACTTGCAAAGGACATATGTATAAGTCATGTCGATTTCTTTTAGTTAATAATGATATTTCATACCGATATATTTGAATATGATGATTGCGCTCTTCATCAATCGTAAAATAAAGGTACAATTTTTCCGATTTATTGACAATACTACTATACTAGAACTATATCGATACTCACACATATTTAAATAAAAACACTTTTTCTTATGTTACAATATTCGTAATATGGCAGGTATTTTTGCATTGAACACTAATTGTGGGCCTTCGAGGATATCGCCTGAAGTTGAACAAGTCTCGTGTAACCCAAGAAAACATAGAGTGGTCAATATGTGTAACAGTTTGCCTGAGGGCGTTGTGTCTGCAGCCAGTGTCAACTAATTTTAGAATAGGCTGGATATTCAAACGAGAGACAGTGATATGTGCCTATCAGCTTAAGCTGCCTGCCCATTATCAATAATAATAATAATGATAATAATATGTTCTACATTTTTAAAGTTTTTGAGACGTGTTTGGCCTTATGAGAGCATTATCAATCTCAGGCGAAACGCGTGTCAAGAAAATTAAAAAGACATTAAAATTAAAAAATTAGACAAGAAAATTAAAAACTTTAAAACGAGGGTTTTTATTTCCATATGTGCGATTATGGAGTTCTATAAACTTACCACCTAAATAATAAAAATAAATATTATATCGATACTATCAGACTCACGGCAGACTTCTTACATCTACATTTATATGTAGATACTTTTACAATATTCCAGTGTTTTATTTATTTAAATACAAAAGAAATGTAATGATTAGATTACTTTAATGCATGTGAAGATAAATGAGAATGAATAATGAAAGTGACAGCGGCTCTCTTAGCCCAGTGGTACACCGAGGATTACGGGTTCGATTCTATAAGATAACTCTATGTGATTTACTTAAGCATAGGTGAGTCAAATTATTATTTGCAACTTAACTCAACCTCTTAAATTTTCAGTTACGAAGAGCCAATAATTTTTAACTTCGTCAACTCTAAACACAACAGTTGGACATGGTACAAGATAAGCACCGATTGTTTGGAATATATTTTGGAAGAGCCTTCTGAAACAATACTTTGGTGAGTTCACGACTGAAAAAAAATTATAATATTAAGTGCAAGCAAACGTTTTTTAAGCCACTTTGAAGCTGTTCATGTATTTTGATGTCATCTCTTCTTCGAGCTTAAGGCTGGACATCCGTTTCGCAAACTATCAAAAGTGTCAAATTGCGTGGATAGTTCGTGCCGACAGCCTTTTTCCCGACATTCACGACTTTTTTTCGACAGCCCTATAAGCCAACTTCCCGGATGTCAATCACCCGACAGCCCAACTTCCATACATTTTTTTTATCTAATGGGTTACCTGACATTTAATTTCTTATTATTCTTAGAAATTATTTAATATTAGTTTTTTTAAATACAATATGGGTATAAATTTAACTACCTTTTTAAACAAATTTTACAATAAAACAAATCAGAATATTCAAAACATTTTTTTAGATATGAAAATTTATTTTAAATTTTAATCAGTCTGATGATTTTAACAGATAAAGAACTTATGCTCGTTTTCTTTAACGTATCGTTATCATATTTATCCCCTATCCTAGTAGGGTCGGGGGCAGCCCAAAAACCTGACAAGACTGCAACCTGTAAAGTAAGCAAATAATGCATATTTGATCATTTAAATATATATTTTTATGAATGTTGCTTGCGATAGTCAACATTCGTTTTTTAAATATTGAAGTACAATGTGTATAGCCCTATTACGGGCCCTATAAGTGTGACAGACGCAATCGTGTGAAATAGGCTACTCCCTAATATACGCAAATTTCAGAGCCTTAACACTTTTAGCAAAGCACTGAAGCCACGTGCTTCACTAATGAACTGAATCAGCAGTATCAACCCTATAAAAATAAGAAACAAAAATATTATTGTTATGGATTAACTATTATATTTAATTGATTTAAAATTGTTAAGAACTGTTTTATTTAGTTGGTGAACATTAAATTTAAAATAATTTTTATTTGGTACTTAATTTTCTGTCTTTAAAGGACTGTAAATTCGTTTTCTCTTAAATATATACAAAATTTTTAACCAAAATAAACGTCATTTGCGAAAATCTGGAACTCCTCCTGGAATATCAAATAAAAGTTTATGGAAGTTGGCTTTTCTTTAGCTACAAATTTCGAAATATTCCTTAACCCAGCTGAGTACTTTTCTTTATTTTTCTCTCTTGAATCTCCCTTCGTATTTGTATTGTTTGACTTTAGTCTCCTGTACAAATTCGATTCGCAGCCTGATTTCCTTGTTTTGTTCATTATCTTTTGCCATTATTTTGTCCTCTGTAGGATCATCATTAAGATCTGAAAGCATATAGTAGTGTATCTTAATGCTGGTAGAAATGAGTAATTCAATAGATTTTATACAATTCAAATTTCATTTTTCAGGTACCCAGCCTTAGTGACCACCACCAATCCTTATCTAGCCATGTTCCTGAGGGTATGGCTTCATCTCATTCCTGGCATCCTGGCTGATATCTTTCTGCGTGCTGTAGGAAAAGAACCGCAGTAAGTGGCATAGAACAATTCAACAAGCAATGCTCAATGCCTTTTAAAATAAGAGAGGCGCTGTCAAATGGTTTTTAACGGTTAACCATCAACATAAAACACCCATAATGTGTATGTGGGAAGGCTTGGAGTTTGTTGAATTAAAGAGAGTATTTATAAGCAGGTATTTATTTCTCACTGCGGTGCAAGTAAAGACGATACAACAAATGAAAAGTAAACAACAAAAAAATACGAGCAGGGGTATCTGAGTACGGTAGAGATCCGCTCGATCCAATGACGAAGACTTGACCAATGCCACCGCGGCGTCGCTGATTATCTCTCTCAATAAGCCTCTTTTGTTCTCCTTCTCTATATTTGTTTTAATCCTTCTCGTTACTTTTATTTGTCACGAATTTGCATTTTTGGTTGTTACTCTACTGTGAATTTCTCTTTAACCTTTTTAATACATACTTTACTCCAGATTGTTATTTCATCTTCTTTCTTGTTCTTTACTTTGCATTTCTCTTTATTGTATGTTTTATATATGCAGCTTGCCATTTTTTTGTGTATCCATATGAAATATGCTCTTTCGATCCGAGTTGCAAAACTACCCTTTGAAGAGTAGCTTGAAGTGAATGTTTCAATGCTCTTGCTGGTCGAGAAGTTAGTGAAAAATCAATTGCAAGATTCCACCACAAAAAGAAACAAACAAAAGGACAAAGAGAGTTAAATAAAAGCTTCTAAAATTATCGAATAGTAGTAGAAAAGTGGTTCGCTTTATAGAAGCAGAAGGAAGGACCACATGGCTAAGTTACGAGATCATTAAATAAGAGGAAAATTTCTGTGTTCTCAGTTACGTTGTTTTCCTTTCAGAGCGCTGAAGATCTTGAGGAAGAGCGCCACGCTGATGTCGTACCTCACCCGCTTCTGGAACACTAATTGGAATTTCACGCAAAACAACATGCTGGGACTTGTTTCCAGTTTGTCTCACACTGACAGCAAGCTGTTCAACATCGACATGGACAATTTTGACTGGACAAGGAACAAAGAGACCATGATCAAGGGTTTGAAGGTTTACATCATGAAGGAGCCGGTAGAGACCACGCCCGAATGCAGGCGGATGTTCTTCAGGTATCATCGCTGATCATATTGTTATAATAACTTTTATTGAAGCTTTTCACTACACGAATAATATGAGTTACTTATTAAAACTATTGCTTCGAGAGAATCAGTCCCTCTCATCATTGGGAATAGTTAAGAACTAACTTAAATACAATATTTATCAATTTATTCGCGTAGAGCAGGGAGCCGCCAATTTTTTTGTCATTAACAGAAACGGCTCTAAGATTGGGGAAGAGCATTGAAACGCTTATTTATGGTTTGTCATGAGACTTTTCGATTTCCAATTTCACTTCTGTGTGTATAAGTTTTCTGAGACACGACATCATGTCACATGGATGTGACATCGGCCCTGATGATGAACCCTATAATGAGACCCAAAACGTTGGCCAGAGCGGTCAGATATACACGGCAGAATATCCTAGAAAACTACACACAGAAAATTCTAAACGGTCGTGAAAAGTTGGGAATATTTTTATCCAATTTCCCGTTTAGCTCCCAATATTTTTTGGAGTACCTTCCTTTCTTTGATATCGTGCATGCTTTCTTAGTATCTCTCTTACAATGGATTGATTTCAAAGCATTAATGTTATAAGATGGATTTGATTTATTAAATTAGTCTTCCAATGTGATGCTCTTGGTGGAACACTTGTGGTGGCTGAGAGTGATGGCACCTCAGCCAACGCTAAGCCTCAGTCAAATATCCGGGGCCATCAGTTCCGATCTGCAGCATTCTTGACGGCTTCTTGAAATGAGCCATTGCTTCTTAACTTCACCAGATCCCTGCAACTGGTATTTGCGGATTTTCTGCGGAACGGGATCTCTCTATTCTGCCTTGTACCAACAGCTTTTTGATTGCGTCAAGACGTTTTGTAATACGTCAGTAAGCACATTTTTATCGTGAAAGATAACGCATTGTTCAACTTACGAAATGAAGTCAGTTGTCCATGACATTCGCAAATTTCTTTAATACATCAATCTTCCTGCCTTTTTGTTGTCGCAGTGTCCATATTTCAGATCCATAAAGAAAGATTGGGAAGACACTAGTATCCTTACATTCCTCATCTTCATGGACCTGGTGATTTTTTTTATTTTTGTCTTTCCAAATTTTCTTTAGTTCGTCTATTTCTTTTGATCTAAGCTTTACATAATTCCTTTCATAATTTTAAATTCCAATTTTTTTTAGAATCAGCTCATAAAGGAATTTGTATTTCCTGTTTGGGGAAGCGTTGTGGGTTCATGAAATGAAAGAGTATTACGATTTTGTATGGATTTTATTTCTCACCGAAGAGAAGCACCGGGAACAAGTGGAGATGTACAATTAGAATACCAAAAAAGTCTATTGGAGGTCCACTCAATCTGATTACGGAGACTTGACTACCATTATTCGTGCAACGCCATCAGAGACAATAGTCGCTGATAAGGCATTAACAGTTTATCCTGACTCAGCAATTTTGCCGTAGTAAAAAAACCCTGCTTAACCCACATACATGAATACATGACGCAATTTATTTATTGCAACACGGAATTGGGTCAAGCATGTCCGATAAATAAAAATAAAATATTGCACTTGTATGACAAACAATGAAATGTATGTAAATGAATATCAGTAGGTACCTATTAATCTTCTTTTAATTTAAATTATTAAAATGGAACATTTTAATTTGTGTGAAAATTTTTCACAAGCAATTGACCATCGACCTATTGAGAAAATTATAATATACTGGTGAATAATACATATTTAATAATTGATAAAGTTTCTTATATAAAATAATAGCTTTAAATGTTGTTTTTCTTTTCAGGTATGATGTGTACTTTAATTATTTTTAAATTTTAATATCAAATATTATGTTCTTTTGTTAATAAAATATATACTCTTTTCAGAGCAACGCAAAAAAGCTTTTATTTAAAAAAAATAACTAAAATATTTGGGAAACCACATTATATGTATATTTGCGTATATTTGTTTTATTGAATACATAGCTATAATGGATTTAAATTTTAATTTTTTTTATTGCAGGTACGCTGTGGTGCACAAAACCATCAAAGGAATTTTCTACGTTATATTATTTTTCATAGTTTTTAAAATTTGTAAAGTAATCTTCCCATGTATTATCAACTTACTGTAATTATTAAAATCTAGCAGAAAACGATCATTGTTTCCCTCTCTTTCTTGCTATGTTGTGGCTGCTGAGCTGCCATGCTGCTAGTAATGGGTTATTGTGATTAGAAAGGAAATGTAAAATATAAACAGGGTGCTGTAGGCTCAGTCCTCAATACTTGGGGCTTATGCATTTTTTGACTATGAGCTGAAAATGTTCTAACACTATGAGCTGAAAAATTTCTAACGCGAATGAATTTATAATAATCGATCAGTTATTTAAATGATTGCCCAACGTTTTACAGAAGATATTTCAGGAATAATAAGGATTCGATCTTAAAGCTTACAATTATAACAATAAATAAACTAGATAAATAAATAATAATTTAGATAAATAAATAGATAATTAATCCGGTAACAAAAATATACTAATTTGACTGAATATTTTTTCTATTAATAATCGGTAACTTATATAAATAGCAAGAATGCACTTTGTTTTAACCACTAATTTATTGAAATACGTGTAATATTTTTTTTAATTATGTATTATATAGCAAGAATGATAACGATTTAAAAAAAAAATATAGGGTTAATAAATTGATTTTTAATGATTTTAATCATTGTTAAATAAGAAAAAATGTAGAAATTTTAATGATAGAGTAAAGAAATATTTAAGGTGTTTAAATAACAATAACTTTTTTTGAATTTCCTAATCAACTTTTGGAAATAAACCATTATTTTGATCATTAACAATCATTGCAAATTTTATATGCAAATAATTACGTAATTTATTAATTTTAGAATTTAGAAAAACAGTCAATTAAATATTATAAATAATCAAGTTCTTTTTTGCAAAAAGTTACCTTTTAAATTTTTTTTCACATAAGTATTTAATAAGTTATTCATATTTTTTATTTATTAATCTCTATACTTCTATTTAAAATTTTAAGTATACTTTGTGTCCTGATAAAGGGTCCTGAAATTGTTGTTATTTCATCAAATTAGTGGTTAAAACAAAGTTTATTCTTGTTAATTCTATAAATAATGTTGCCACAAAGTCTTGCAGTTTTGCGGTTCTTGAAGAAAATACTTAGCTTCTCCAATAACAGCAAAATAATTTTTTAGTAACATTATATATATTAATAAATAAAACTTTATGTTTCGGGGACAATGGTCCCGTCATCAACTATCATGTATTTATTTTTGCTTTTGTTAATATCTAAACTTCAAATTTTAATTTTTAGTACATGTACATTGTATTCTGATGAATATAATATTGACCCTGAAGCAAGTTGATAATTCAATAAATAGTGGTTTTATATAAAATTGTTTTCTTTTAATTTATACTTGACTAGAAACGTCAATTTTTTTGTGTTTTTATTTATTTTTTCCTACATTATTGAATTTAGTGATGAACAACAACGAAACTCAATAAAAACATGCAAAAATGTAAGCTCTGAAGCCGCTTACCTCCATGGCAATTGATATTTTTCTGGAGTAGATCTGGAATATCCTGTATATTAAAAAAATCATCAACGTATTTGGAAAGAAAGAGAAAGAAAATAGTTATCTGAATTTTAAAATTTAATTCGAATAATTTGATTTTGGAATTTATTTCTTAGAAATTAAAATTAAGCACCTATAGCTTATTTCAAAGATGATATTATATTTAAATAATGTAACTAAAAATTAATAACTTAAAAAACACCATTCCCGTGACATCTCGCGGTAGATTATTATTTCGGGTATCGTTGCCCTAGCGGTAATTATTATTAGCACACTTTTAAATAAATCCGAACAGTTTGTTCCTTGAATAAATGTCGACCAATGTCAACTTAATTAAATTTATGTCTGACAGATGATAAACATTCAATATCTGTCAGTAAGAATATTTATTCGGATATTTTATGAAACTGTAAATTTTTAAATATTTTCTTTAAAAATGACTCGTCTTGACATGGCTATTGAATGAATGAAAATTTTTGGTACTTTACTACAAATGCTTATTTGGTATTTTTTCTTATTATAAAGACCGCATAGCATGAAGATGGGATCTTTAATCAGTAGCGTATTCAAGTATAGATAGGTTAAATGTTTTAATCTATATTTATCATCTCACCATAGATACAAATGAACGTTCTTATTATTTATACGATTATTTTATTTCTAGTTAATGTTTTTTTGGGATGACTCTGTACTTCACCATATTTGTTAATATAAAGATGTAATAAAAATATTTATGCATGATTTTGTTTTATTCAATTAACAGTCTTCGCATTTAAATATGTATATTATAATACGCTTATGTTCATGTTGCGTTATGTCTGAAAACTTCTCATTTAGCAAAAGCATAGTGAATGGTATAAAAAATTTGATACAGAGGGTGCCAAAAAATATATATACACTTCAAATAAAGAAAAACTCATATTAAAATTGTGATATTAATTTATGCTGATGAGAAGGGATGAATCAAAATAACTCTCTACTTCTAACTTCTGCATTTATAACATGTACCTTTGGCAGAGTTGGTAGAGATGGTGATGTTCACCAATGCGGAGAGTGATTTCCGACTCTACCAACGTTTCCTGGAAGCGGTCAAGACTCACAATTGGTTGCAAGGCAGATGATGATGAATAAAATTTTTTAATAATAATAATTAACTAAATACATAATTGAGTTTAAAAATATTTATTACTTTTATAGACAATAATAACATCTTATTGATAAAAATTATGTTATAAGATTTTATTTATGAGCAGTCCTAAATTATTATCAAACAGTATTTAAAATGACAAGTTTTAAATAATAAGTAGTACCTATAATGTCAAAGCAAATTAAAATTGTTGTAATGTGTAGATAACTAACTCATGGGAACATCACTTTGGAAACTCTCCAAGCAATATAAAACAGTAAAATGTATAAAGAAATCTTGAAGGTCTTGTGAATCATTTTCAACCTGAAAAAAATTACATATCTCATTAATATTCTTCAAATTTTAAGAAAAGGCCAACTTAGTGTTGTTATGGAAAATATTTTTAAACGACCCAGAAGTTCCCAATTAGGCACGTGAGTTGTAGTTGCCTGTCTTGGATAAGATAATTAATATTATTGTAAGACGGATGCGTGGACCAAGAGGAGGGCGTGCGTGCGGGACGACCACCTTGGCCGGTCGCACTTTGCATACGAATTATTACGTACGTATCCGTACGATTATTTTCGTACGTATTGAGCGCGCACATTGATTGCGTCTTGCGTTGATCACGATCAGTTACTTTTCACATTTCTCCAATAACAATGAATGAGCCAAATGAATAATCTGTATCTCTGGAAAACTTTATTCTTACTCGTAGGCTGCTACGGCGTCGTCGGCATCGTAGAACCAAACGGTGAACGAAATATAATTTACTAGAAGGGATAAATTTGGTAAATTCCATCATATTATGGCAGACTTAAATAGTGACAAATTTCATGACTATCTATCTAATAGATTCACAAATTCTGGTGAGAATCGAAGTGCAACGAGAGCTCACAACATCGGAGAAATATTTAAAAGTTTTTTTGCTCGAAGTACATAATTACACCTCGCCTTAATTAAACCAAATTGTTTAACTTACAGGTATTTTTAGTTCTTTAGAGATTCTCCGCCATGATCTGCGATGATGGTCACGCAGTTGAATCAATTTGGTCTCACAAACATTTGTGGTCATGTATCGAATTGACAATTTTTTCAATATCCGTACGTATCATACGATTCAAGATCGTACGAAATCGCAAAACAAATCCGGATCTTGTCGGACATCGCATCTATACGTGCGTACACGCACTACCAAATCGTGTACAGTGTGCGATGTTCAATTCTACTTCGAAGATCAGGAATGTACTTGCGTATTCGTACGTATACGTACTACTCAATTTCGTACGGAAACGCATCCAGTGTGCGGCCGGCGTGAAGCTTGCTCGGTATGACAGGCAGACGGTCGCGGCATAACCAATTATTGTATAACGTTGTTGTAATCTTAATTTAATGAATCTGTGAAAGTATTGCCAAAGTTTGTCTTGAAAGTCACCAAAGCATGAGAAGTATTATCTTTAATGTTACATTTTAAATAGAATATTTAAGGCAGGACATTTAAAATTACATCTATACATAGCTACAATTGCTATGAACCAATTATGAGAATATGAAAAGACAGTGACAATCAAGCAAGCAATTAGCAAAATTGCTTGCTTGCTTATCAAGTCTGTGTTAAAATTAAATAAACTTAAATTAAATGTATGCAAAACAAAACAAAAACTGTAACCGGGACAGTTAAAATATTTTTTGTTAATTTGATTATTTCTGTATGACTTTTCTAATTGATTAATAAAAATTGATTAATAATTCACAGAACTTTGTTCTGAAATTGCAACTTCACAAAAATAATTTAATAAATATATATTCAATTTAAAACAACAATTTAATCTAAATAAGATTAACAATGTTTATAAAAAAAAAACTTAATTTTTTTTTATCAACATATGATAGGTACCCCAGATTCCGAAAAAGATTCAGACTTACGAATCGAGTCCCGGGAATGAAAAAAATCGGAGAATAGAGAAACCCTAACAAGTACATATATGTGAAGAACTACAAGTAAATCCCCAAAGAATACGAAGCTATAACAAGAGTACCTGTAGAATCGTTTAGTGCATTCTGGTGTCGCCTCCGCTGGTTCGTTCAGGATGTAAACCTTCAATCCCTTGATCATGGTCGGCAGGTTCCGCGACCAGTCGAAGTTGTCCATGTCGATGTTGAACAGCCTGCTGTCTGCGTGCGAGAGGCTGGCCACCAGAGCCCTGGTGTTGTCTTGCGAGAACTTCCAGGGAGTGTTCCAGAAGCGGGTGAGGCAAGCTGTTTGCTTGACTACCTTCCTAAGGGTCTGCATGGTTCTGGAAGATAATTATACCAAGAAACGGCAAGCAACGGAATTGCGCACTCTCCCAATTCCTTGTGATATATCACTATCGAAGGAGCGAGAACGGCCTAGAGCAATCTAGGGTGATCTACAATATTTCAGAAACGCTTGGAACAAACAAGACGCGACGAGGACCTTCATGTCATATATTTGTTGACCGCGAGGCGAGTGTCAAGGTAAGATGATCGAAGCGATAGATATCGGGCGAAATATTTATGCAAAGTACCTTATTGGCGAAATAAACCAGAGCGACTTCTATGTGCGAGAATTGAAAATACTACAAGTGATAAATACGAGTGTTGTTTCCAAGCATACACTATTATTACATCACACGTAGCCACTCCTTCATCTCTCTCGCACACCATCTCTTTCGTAGAGATTTATCAAATAAATCAAATGAAGACCCCACGGCAAGAAGTTGTTAACGAACATTTTTGTCAAAAATGAGTTAATAAACCCTCTAAACTAAATAATGTACGCTATTTCCATTGGAAATAAGTTCAGAACTTAAAAATAATTAGAACATATTCAAATCATAGGGATGAACATGTTAACTACACTTTTTCATAAAAATCAAATCAGTTACTAATGGGAAGAACATGTTATCTTCAATAATAACATGTTCATGCCGTCATTCTGAAATTAACACGCCTTTTAATTTGATTGGAATATTTATGGTTACTATAAATTTTACTCTGGCAGTACTGCCATATGTTTGTTTGTATTTGAAGACTATTATAATATGTACTTATATATTATTTTTCAATAATTTTAAATGGTACATACCATATTTTGTATTATTAATTAACATGCCAGGTATTTTTTAATTTTGGATAATGGATGGTAAAAACGGATAGCATTTGAAGGGTTGTTTGGTGTTCGTGTTTTACCAATTTTAAAAAGGTGTTATTCTATTAAAAATGAGTTCCAGAGGCGAAAAAAAGTTTGTTAACTACATTTTTTTAAGGAAAATTAGTATATTTTTATTTTTTTGTGCATAAATGCGTTTTTTTACTTTGTAAATACTTTTTTGATATTTTAAGTGACATAAATCAAAAAAAATTAATCTTGATTTAGCAATAAAACATATTTTTCAAAGGCGAAATGCAAATGTCTAATTATCTCAAAATGACTTGAATGTTAGTTAACAACTTCTTGCCATGGGGTCTTCAAATATTAAAGAACATGCATCAAAAGATATGTGAAAGGTGTCCGAACAGAAGAGTTCGGCATTCTATCATCTCTGTCTACTAGGAAATCGGACGTGATAGTAAGTCAGTTTTTTCATTTTTGTCCAACAAAAGCAATCGACAAGTCCGATGCTCTCCGTAGTGGTAATTGTATGTAAAATTTGTTTTCCAATTAACGCTAATAACATTTTCCATTGACGTCAAAGAATAATTGTAATACTATGACGTCATCGTGGACCAATCAATTAATGTCCACGCAATTTAGGTCACGCAACAACAAATGAGGTTTTAGCAAGGTCTTGGTCAAAAAATATGACTATGTATAGGTTTTATATTGTCACGGAATGACAAGCATAAGGAATAGCGTAGTATCCGTATCCCTTGTAATATGTCGCAACATTATCGCGGAATCTGTAATGGTCTAAAATTATCTACAACCGTTGATTAACGTCTGATGTACAAATAACTGGAACAGTGAATGGACATACACTGCATTCCCAGGACCGTTTTATGAGCGAAAGCTCCCATATCGGTCCTACTTATGCGTCGCCAGATTGACAATTTTTTACTCTAAAGGCCATCTCCGTGTCACGTCATGTAAAGGGCGACTGCGACCCGGAGAGACCTGCAATAGTCCATTCACTGTACCTCCTTCACATAACACACTTTATTGTAAATTATCAAAGAAAGAAAAGAAAAGAATAAAATACAGGTAAAAATAAATCAGTAAGATAACATAGAGCAAACATAGAAATAGAAAATTCATTTAAAATATAACAATAGATCATGGTACGTATAAATATAGAATTAGGGTGGTAAGGAGGACGGTGAGGGGACGTCTGGGGAAAGGACATACTCCCTAATAGGGAAGGACAAGACAAGGATCACACTTAAAGGCGGAGTTCAAGTCCGAGCACCACGGCTCCACAGTCTACGGAGAAATTACCCACGAAGCAGCTCCTAGCGCGGAACCCACGTCCTGGTGACCTCACGGAAGAGTCCGAGGTTTCTCTCATTCTTGATGAGGTCACTGTTCCGTACAGAGCCGTGCCTCACCCCCCCAGTCCTGCAATCATAATCTCTCGCGCATCTTTCATAAACTCACAAGCCCAGAAGATGTGCTCCGGCGTCTAAGCCACACGAGTGCAGGTGCACCAGGGTGAGCCCCAGACTATGTAATTTGGGGAAATGAAATGACTGGAACAATCGAGAAGCTTTTCCTAAATACTACATTAATCTAGAAAGTACGAAAATATCAGCATTGGGGTATAAATACGGAACTACGACAAGGCGAGAGTAGAGTGTCGGATTTGACAGTTCGTTCATTGTGAAGTCGGCCGCGAGGCAATTGCCAAGGTAGCCAGTCGTGGGATAGTCGAAGCGATAGACATCGGACGAAACAATCGAGCGAACTGGAATTAAACCAGTTCGACTTCTATGTGCGGTAATTGAATATTCTACGAGCGATAAATACCCAGCGTTACTCAACGACAGTAATGAGTGATATATTACTAATTAGTAGATATATTACTAAATAGTAATATTGAAAAAAAAACGTTAAGTTTAATCCGTTTTAAGTGACTTTCAACATTGAATAATTAATTATTCATCAATTAATAAATCCCCAATTAATTTCCAGTGATTTCATTCATTCCTCTCACGATACGTGACAGTGTTATGGAGGTTGTTTGGATTACTTACTGTGCCTTATTTTCTATGGTGAAAATGCAGTCAACCAGGAGAGCAGGAAGAAAGTGTAGTAAAAACCTTAAAATCGCACCGACAAATGGGTTTTCAGTAATGATCACACCGGGGTACCTGAAAATTTTAAACTTTATAAGTGATAAGTCACATAACTTCATAAGTCCAAAATACCACAACTCAGAGGTCGCTTTTCCCAGTAATGATGTAACTAACTGGAGACGTAAAACAAATTATACATTATTATTGTTGGTCTTGTGGTTAGGACACTCGCCTCGTGATCCAAAGGTCGCGGGTTTGAACCTCACTCCAGATTTAGTAAGTTAGTTCTATTTTCATAGCACAAGCGTTTAGCTTAGTTTGAAAATAGTAAGAATATTGATGTGACCCTATTCCGTGTTCGCATGTCTATTTTTATTAAAAAAAATAAAAAATATATCATAGTATATTTCTGTGGGTGAATGGAACAACGGAATGAATCAATAAAATAGAGTTTTGATTTAAGTATGCAGAGTTTTTCTTAAGATATTTACATTTCTAGCAAGGAAAAATTAGATGAGTCAGAAAATATATATATATTTTTTCTTTTTGATTTTTTTGAAAAAGAACAAATGATTAATGAAGAAGCAACGTCATAAGTCAACGTGTAAAAAAGAAAACTACTGGTGTAAGAATCAGATAAAAATAACAAAGGGTAAGAGATATTTTCTAAATAAACGAAATTCCCAAAAGTTGTTTTGACTCTGCTGAAAATCTGTATTTTTGACTCATGTGGTTGTTGATTTTGCCTCTTAGATAGCTTCAGACAACAAAAAATCGAGGTTAAAAAGAATCACGCCCTCATGTGACAGATGTTTGAAATAATCACAATTCTATCGAAGATTCCAGAACGGCCTGGAGTAATCTACGCTTTTCGAGAAGCATCGAGAAACATCTAGAAAAGCCTGGAAGCCACGAGAAAGTTCTCGTAAATACAGGAAACGTCCGGAGTGTTCAGTATCGGCGTTCGCCGGATATAAATAAGACGTGTCCGAGAGTTTCTACTCCCGGCACGTCTGGCAGTAGTTGTTTTTAGCACGCTTGACAGCAATAATAGAAGCAAAGTGGCCAAGCGAGCGGTAATTCCACAGCGAATAATCTGGAAAGTTCTTACAAAGCGAAATAAACCGGAGAGAATAATACGTGCGGAAATTGGATGGAATTTTCTAGTGAAAAGTAAATATAAAGTGTATATTTACGATTGATAAATTTACAAAATAGTTTAATTTAAATAATAGCGTTAGTTCAAATAGTGTTAAGTGACTTTGTATGTTTGGTTAATTAATTAATCGATAATTAATAAATCCGTTGTTAAATTACAGCGTTTTCATTAAATCTTCTGGCAGACACGACACGTGACAATATCAATACCTCGGATACAAGGCTACTTAATTACTTTTTAATTTTGATGGCCGTTTAATTCTTGCAGACTCCTGGATGATGCTCATCCGCTTCTTCAGATCCATTGGCTTCTGCCCCATCCCTCCTTCTCCCTAGCTTCTCCAGATCAGCCAGTTAATTATTTATGAGACGCTGTCTGAGTATATCCAGCAGTCATTTTCCAGTTGGTTTAGACTCGTGTGCTATTTTAATGCTCGTTCGGTATACATTTCTTATCTGAGCTGGTTGGCTAGATCTGATAGTGCTTGTTGTAATAAATTGTTGTGATAAGGACCGCACTTCGGCATTGCTCCTGCGCCTCCATACGCCTATCACAGCACCGAGTCTAGGTCCCAGTTTTGTCCATAATACTGTCACGGAACATGGCTTTGGAAATCAAATGAAAACAACAGAAATTAATTTGATTTAATTTATTACCAATGAAAGTCTTGGATGTGAGTTAAATTTTAGTACCGTCCTTAATAATGTAATATTTCACACACTTATTATTAAACTGTTCCTTATTTCGCACTAATAATCTCTGTTTCCTCTTTTCTTATACACTTGCGCTGGTTTCACTTACTAATATTGCGTGTCTATATCTCGAAGCACTGATCACACTGGTTCACTCAGTAGTAGCACGGAGATGTCGCCTGGTTAACTTCACATACTGAATTTCTCGAGCCCGCGCCGCTTGACTTCTTATATAGCACAATTTCTCCGAAAGATTCATTCTAGATGCAACGAGAAACATGTGGAACGTTCTAGGCTATTCTACCGTACACTACACCACGAAACAGAATGTGGGAGAATACTCCAGAGAGATAACGCGGTTGAGTGACCCCGGATTGCGTGCCACCGTTGTTTATTTTCAGCACTTTTAGTAGGTATTCAGCCTCGTTACAATACTTTATTTCCAAACCAGAAGAGCCTCCGTTATTTTTTAAAGGTCATGACCATGACCTCGCTCCGTATGTTATTACTGGTTTAATGTTCGTAGTAGACAGACACGCAATTTAATACTTCCGCCCACATGTTTTGATACTTTTTTTTCTGAGGCTTTTCTGGGCGCAAATAGCATACAAGGCGACACAACAGTCAATAGATACGATCACATAGAGACGATCGGTGGTAATGCTTTGAGAATGTTAGGATTTGTTCTGCGTACTGCCAGGGTTTTCGAAAATACCCGCGTACTGACAACTCTTTACAACTCCTTGGTGCGAAGTAGACTCGAGAGTGGCTCGATGATCTGGGGGCCACATGAGAGCAAGTACTCTCTTATGGTGGAGAAAGTCCAAAAGAAGCTTCTGAGATATCTCTACATGAGAGAGTACGGGCATTATCCTTGGCTTTACCCAACCGAGTTTCTCCAGGGTATGCTTGGCTACAATAGTCTAGAGGCTAGAAGGAATGTGTATTTGATTAAACATTTTTATCGATTGTTGCGCGGTATGTACTGAAATTATGCAGAGCATTGGTTTGTATGTTCCTTCGTATGTATCGTCAGCATAGATTATTTCACATTCCAATATACAGGACCAACTTGCCGATGGTTATGCCTGTTGGAAGAGCTACAGCTATGCTGAATAATATCGCTTTGGACATTGATCTGTTCCATATCTCTGAGAGAGTTTCCCGAAGAGATTCTCCTACTCATTTGATATGAATATGTATGTTAATTAAAACATTTTATAAACTTTTAATTTATAACATTTACGACTTAAATGTAGTTTTGTTATGTAAATGTTATATACAAAAATAACATTGAATTGAAATTGAATTAAACAATAATTGATCATTTATTTGAATCGAAGCCCTGAAAAAGTGGAATTCAAGTTATGTTGGTTGATGTTCAAGGTGTCATATAAAATGACGTTTCTGTATTTTCAAGGGTTGTGTATCCCGAACAGCTTGAATGGTAAATGCCAAACTCTAGATTAGTTCAGTTGCGTTAAGAATTGTAGAACAAATCAACCATTCTGAGAAAACTAAATTTAGTGAACGGGCATTTGCGGCACTAAGTCCAAAGGCGCGGTACTCACTACCCTCTATAATATGAAACAGTGCATCAGATATTATATTGTTTGAAAAATACTGAAAATGCACCTTTTTGAAAAAAAGTTTTCATAAATTTACAATTTTAAAAAGAAGTGTAGGACAGTTTTTTTGTAAAGTGCCCTTGAACTTTTTACGAAAATTTGTCCTATGTAAATTATGAAATTTTATCGTATTTATGAAATGAGACATCAAGTATCAGATCTCTTGATATAGGAAAATATTTCCAGCTATCCGGTGACCTTAAGAGCAAAAAATCATAGCTAAGAAACTGCTAACGGTTTGACCAGTGTTCTGTCAAGCTTTTCCGGGAAAAGCCTACACTAAGTTTAGACTGGATGGCATTCAATATGCATCTTGTAAGTTCATGTAATGAAATTTAGTTTCGGTGAAGATTTTATTTCTCACCGGAAAGAAACTCTAGGTGCAAGTAAGGTTGAACCAACTAATAGTACAATAAGTGAAGCCCTACACATGTAAAATGTACACACACCAAGGAACCCAAAAAAAAAGTTTGGGCGCGCAACGGAGGTCCGACCGATCCGATGATCCGACAATTTATTCTACCGCAGCATCTCCTCTTATTTTTGGATACGATCTGGAACTTATTTTGTTTCCAGAGCCAGAGAGAGAATTAACAAATAGTCGCGAATTATTTGTAATCACTTTGGTGAATGATACTAGAGGTATAGCACGTGAGAGGTACTGATATTATGATGATTTCCTTTTCAATGAAACTATTTTTTGTATGCATGTACTGTGTGCTTCCTTTCTATACATAAATAAAATAAAATAAAATAAGTGGACGAACCGTGGCAGGTAAGCGATGCTTGTAGCTGGGCA
Source organism: Agrypnia vestita (assembly GCA_016648135.1). NCBI lineage: Eukaryota > Metazoa > Arthropoda > Insecta > Trichoptera > Phryganeidae > Agrypnia > Agrypnia vestita. The sequence continues at coordinate 25,152 of JADDOH010018522.1, forward strand.
CCTGGCGGACACTCTGGCGACGCGCGATAGATTTTCCGGGTTTTCTTTGGAATCGACAGATGCCGTCATATATCTATCTCCTGTAAAGAAAAACTGAATACTACTGGTCAACCAGGTTGCCATGGAATACTCGTTTACTCACCATATTGTGGATTCGGAAGGTTGCTCCTTTATGTAGCTGATGCTCTCCCTGCACAGCTTGAACCATGACCAACAATTGGTTTCCGAATTGACAAAGTTAAAAATAATCGGCTCATCGTATCTGAAATTACAAAATGGGAATGAAAGTCACTGGATACGATAACCATCTAAATAAATAAATTCTTCTACATGCCTGTAAAAAAACAAAGAAAATATAATATTATTTAAAAAGAAAAATAATTAATAATTATATATAAGCTGAAAATTAACATGAACGTTAGAGATACCATTATAATGAAATTATGAAAAGTCTCCATCGATCCCATGTGTGAAAAAAAAAATATTCAAGGTCAAAGATCACCTAAATGTTTTTTTTTTTGGAATTTTGGCGAAACGGTTAGTTTTATGATAAAAATAGTTCAGACAAAAATTTTAGATCATGCAATTATCTACAAAAATATTCTTTGCACTTTTTCTCTAAGAATAATTATTTCTGAGAAAAAGCAATTCTAAAATTTACTAAAAATGATTCCACATTCAAACTCTACAAAAATATATGACAGCGAATAAATAGGAAAGGACAGTGATAAGTAGGAGACACGTGGAGGTGTTCATCTGATGGTGTTTTTTATTATTTTTTTATTCTTAAAGTAGATAATACAATAATTTTATATTTCCTAATATATACAGCATAAGATATAAGTATATTCAATTTTTAATGGAAAGTAAGTATCACGTATTTTTTAAATTTCTTCTTAAAAGTCGTTATCATTCTTAATATCCACTGGTAGTTTCATATATAATTTCATACCATTGCACATCATAGAAGTTTGCGATCATTTTTTATTCGGAATGATAAACTTATTTCGTATTTCCTTCTTGTACAATGGTCATGTTCACGTTGTTTTGTTTTCTTAATAATCCAAAGATATTGTTGTATCCATTAATAATTTTATGTATAAATAGAAGTACATTAAATTTAATTATATGTCTAAATTTGTAAACTATCTAACGTCGCTTTGATTCTTGTGTCTCGATTTCTTTTAATATGATTCTTAATGCTTTATTTTGGAGTATTGTTCACTTTTTCAATTCTTCTTCATTAGCCAGAAACAGTTAACCTCTGCCGTAGTTCATATGCGGGACTATTATTACGTTATAAATATTTTTGCACGAATCTGTTTTAATATATCTTCTGATTCTTCCCAGGAGTGAAATTCGTTTTGTTTTTTTTTGTTACATAGGGTTCAATGAAAAGTTTAATTTATTGTCTATTTGTAAACAATATAACTTTGAGTCAATAGCTAGACAACGCTGGACCACGAGGAAGTTCAGGAAGAAGGTGGAGCAATAATTTTGAGAAAGATGCCAGAAAACTGGGTGTCCACGCTGGATGACTTCATGTAAGGATAGTAAGTCTTCTAGTAAAGGGTTTGGGTTTCGTTTGGCTTTAAGATCTGCCTACCTGTGATTGGCTATGTGCCACGCTGAAACAATGATCCCATTGGCGCACAGATCGGCAGGCACTACAGCTGCTGGTGCTGTTCGGCTCAGTTCCAGGGTTCTAAACATACGAAAAGATTACAGTAAAAACAAAAACCGAGAGAAAAGCACCTGTTTGGAAAAACGAATCGTTCATCAACATCGTCCTAAGAAACTTCATATCTTAGAGCAGCAATATTCCTTTCACTTCTTGCATTTCTATGGGTTATTTGTGGTTCAGTATCGTAGTATCGTGAAGAGTACAATAATAAATCTTTTCAAATTTTGCATCGATTCACCGAATAGCAAGCAAATAAATCAATTACACGAATCTTAAATTTTACGATGTTAACGTTGAATATTCATAAAAGAATGCTTATTTGCATAAATTTTTGGATTATTAGCAAGCGTCTTTAAGCTTGGTGGAATTTTAGAGTACACTTCAATAATTAATGAATAAATAAAAATAAAAAATCAGACAAAACTATGATTGCTATGTCATTTCAAAATCATATCATTCCAATTTAAAATATGTTCTATTTTAACTTTAAAATACAACCCACTTCACCAATTCTAGAGCTCTTCCAGTTATTGGCCAAAACAACACCCCCTTCCCACCGGAAGGCTCCCTGACCTGCCCGAATAGATTGATAATTGTTTTATTTAAGTTAGTTATTAACTATACCTAATAATGATAGAGACTGCTCCTCTCGAAACTATAGTAGTAATTAATAACTCATAATGTGTGCGAAGTTAAAATAAACAATATTTTAAATTAAAATGTTGCCCCACGAAGTAACTGCCAAATCTTTCAATGATATCACATCATTCCTATTGAAAAATGCTTTATAATATGTATAAAGAATACCTTATAGCTCCAGTTCCGATACACATTAACAGCCCTGATGGTCCTAGAAAATTATCCACATATCCTGCCATTGGTGACTGGTAAGATGTTCCCAGCACTACAAAGATTTGCAACATTAGTTAATTAATTGAGTATAAATGTCAGACACCTGGCATAATAGACTATCAAAATTGGATAAGTATGTTACACCCTTAAGAATAGATGATTCGATACACAAGAGATAAATGATAAATGCACTTGTTCACAATAGTTCTTCGGCTAGATCCAAGATCCGCGATCCGAGTTGCACTGCCCCACTAAGCTAAAAAGCAGTATATCCATCAAAAAAATTACTGAGTAAATCAAGAAAACGTGAATGGAGCGATTTCTATCATTCATATGAATATTAAATTATTTTTTTCGCTCAATCAATAGACATGGAATTGATACAGATAAAAAAAGGTTATTTTATTATTATTTGAGATATTTTTATACAGTTTAAACATTAAAAATGAAAATAAGATACATATTACATATCTCAGATGGATATAATGCAAATTAAAAATGCTTTTATTTTTATATTTTGATGGAAATACGGCAAACAAGCTTATTAAAAACGTAAAATATGACTTCATGTATCCAAAACCACAGAAAAGACATTTTTCAAAAAATATTATTGTTAATATTTGCTAGTTATTGTTATAAAATTATTATAAAAGAAATTATATGTTTAATCTTTTAAAAAATAAAATTATATATATATATATATATATATGTATATAACCGAATTAATAATCCTATACTCTTCTGGACATATGTATAATTGAAATTGACTTAAGTATTCCAGCAAATCGTCAATATCGACCATCTCATACAAATCATTTCAATATAATGAGTAAAATTCATGTAAAGAAATACAAACGAAAGTGAGCACAATTGGATCTCTGAGCATAATTGGATTCAAATTTCTAAGTAATTGACAAGACAAAAGTAGTCTTTCAGAAATGAGTTATTTGACTATTTTTTATCTCATAACTATGGCTTTAAACCAAGTAGTTATTGCTAGTATTAACTAAGTTAGCATTGTTATAGACTTCTCATAAAGAGTGCGAGGAATGCCGTTGTCTGACTTTAGTCTTCGTTTTTGTAACAGTAAATTGTAGCATGTTGTTTTTTTGTATCGTTACAGTGATGTAAGGTTATGTTCTAAGAAAATACAATTGCGAGGCTAGATTGTTAGTGAAATAGACTTATAAGAATACATGTATATACCGTTGGATGGTCTGAAGATAGTAACAGGTAGATCTTTGCCTTTTGTGCAAATTAGATTCTCTGCAATTTTTTTAGTAAACGTATGGGTGTCAGGCCAGCCGTTGAGTATTCTGAAATAACATAAATCACGGTTTTACTTATTTTGCAAATAGAAATATAATTTTTACACGATTAAATTGAAGATAGAGTAGCGAACTGCTGGTGCCATCTGTGTGTGCTGCAGCGAGGCGCAGCTTGCCGTCGGTAAACGGTAGAGGGCCGATGACGTCACCTAGCAAGTTCCACTCAAAGTTATCAGCGAGACAAATAGAGACACTTTGCAAACGTGTGTAGACGATAATTAGCGGCATTATTTAATGGTTAAAGCTTTTTACTGGCAATTAAATGTTCCAGGATCCAGTACCGATAGTGACTTTATTGTCACGAGATTGTAGCGGTGGGAGACACATGAAATCAATTAAAATTTTAATAATTAATCAAAATCACTGGACACGGAATTAATTGTAGCACTATTATGTTATTCGCACTAAATCTCGTGCTAGTCACTCGAGAATCTTCCACTTGCATGTATAAATTCTAATTCACGTCGTTTATATCACTTTGAGTACTACCGAACACTTCTCACACATCGGTAGGTACTTTATGCGTGTGAGTATCCGCTCTTTGTGGTCTGTGTAAATAGAGATTAATCTAATCTGTGTTCGAGAAACTTCCAGTCTGCCCGGGAACCTTCGTTATGTGCCATTCTTCTTGATTTTTGTGAAAATATTTTTCAAAAGACATCAGTGTTCTAAAATGAAACGTACAAAGGTTCAATGTTCTTCAAGGAGTCTTCACCATCCTCCACCTGTCCAACAACCAGAGCCAGCTCTGGGTCAAGTCCTGGTTTGTAGAAGCACTCGTCAATTTCCAATCTGTTGCAGTTGGAGAAGGCCGTCGATACGTACACCACAGCCTGGAAAAGATATATAAAATATTAGTTTTCAATTTCAATTTCAATTTATTTATTTTTATATAACATTTACATAACAAACACAAATTTAATTCGTAAATGTTATAGATAATTTAGAAATATATAAACATAATATATAAACAAAAGCAAATATTAAACATATATAATACTAGCGGCCCGCCCCGGCTTTCAAAAATTATAAATTTTAACACAAACACATACACCCCTCTTTTTGCGTCGAGGGTCACTAAAAAAGAGTACATTCTACATCACTTTGCTCTATTGTCAATAATTTCCGCAGCGTACGCGATATAAGTTTTCTTTTTGGTATTTTTTTCACACGTTGGGTTACATTATCGAAGTTTTCATATGAATCCCTAACTTTTTTGAAAATATTCTACAGCTTATGTTCATCAGGAATAATGTAGGATTCTAAATGTGAAAGAATTTTTCAAATCGGTCCAGTAGTTTCAGAGCCTATTCAATTCAAACAAACAATCAAATCTTTCCTCTATATAATATTAGTATAGATCATTCACATCAAGGTGTAGGAGAATCCTGCTTCGGAATGCCCTCTCAGAGACACGGAACAGTTTTATTCTTGTAGCTTAAAAGCTTCCAACGCCTTCAAATCAACTAGTACTTCTATAAGCACTCCTCGCTTTCCATCCTGTCGCTGGCACAGGTAGAAAAGGCTGTTGGGAGTGTCGTATGTACCTAAACCTCAGACTGATTAAAATGTTACAAACTCAACCCTTGTCTGCAGCTCTGAATAATTATATTCAAAATTTGACAATATAGTAATAAATCTGATCATGGCAGCCCATCTGTCTTCTTATTTATTTAGTATCAACAGAGCTGTATTGATTACCTAGGGGGTACGTTGACGTATAAACGAATTCGTAATGTAGGAAGTGCGCTAAGTACCTACATAAAATTGCTCGCTCTGTCGTGAAACCGACCGCCCAGGTACTCTGTAAGTAATTATTTGTAATAATAGCTCAATAACAACAATATGAACAATGTGGAATATTTTTGTTTTTAAATATATTTTTTAATGACTTTCGAAATTTCTTCCGGTTAATCCACATTAATTATATCCCAGGTAATCTTCTCTCTTCTTCGAGAGTGTACTGACTGGGTCCCATCGGACCACAAGGGAAGACATGCGGCCCTGAAAAGGGCCATTTTTCTTCATTTTAAACGAAAAATTGTGTAATAAAAAAGTGACTTTATACTCTGTTTATAGAAAATTTTAAGCGTGAGCGCGCAGAGGTAATAAATAAAACCTTTTTGATAAGCCCAGTGCGCTCGACTCGATTTGTTGCATTAATAATGGATGTATTATTTTTTTGTTGTTGTAATTTAAAATATTACGAATTTGTGTATCCAGGCTCATCAGAGAGGCCGAATTAAATGTTTGGAGAGCCTGGCATCTAAAAATTGTATTATTTTCTGAAATTGAGATACAATATATCTACATGAGACATAAAGTTTTAATTACTTACCAACAAGTGAGGCATTTTTCTGCACAAGTCCAGAACGTCAAATGTACCTTTTACGTTTATGTTTATAGCAGTTTTTAATTTTTCATCTGATCTGTAAATAAAAATAATATTTGAACAATAAAGTTGTTTTTTTGGATTGTGTTTCATAAACAATTGTTTAAAAATTCAACAATTTACATTTTAAAGTGGTTTAACTGGTTAGAAATGCCTAAATTTAAATATTGTATTGTGAAATCCAAAGGAAGCGGATTTGTGACAATTTTAATGTAAATGTTTGTTAAAGGAAACTAGTACCTAACAAAAACTTCGGAAAAGTCTTTATTCAATACTCAACACAACAGTGACAACGTTCTCACTCTGCTTTCGACATGGTATTACAAGCCGATACTTAACCACAACACCAACACTCACAACAACACATCATGATGGACCTGATGATGGACCCTGCAATGGGATCTGAAACGTCGGCCCGAAAGGTCGTAATAACATGGCATAATACCCCAGAAAACACAAACCTGAAGTCTTCATTCAATTTTGAATAGAAAATATTTATTATACTTTGGGTGAAATTTCAACATGGAGATAAACATCAAAGCTTACATTTTTTTCAATCCATCTATCATGAGTATCGTAAAATTAACTAATATCCAATATTAACAACTAAATCGCTTCGATACGAGTCAAATAAAATTATTAAAACCTTGCCAAAAATGTATGGTTTTAATTTATGCACGTTTCAGTCATATTTTTTTAGATTTGTATGAAGACGAAAGAATTTGTAATATTTAATAGGTATGCATTACTTTCATGATACTCTAAGGTTTTACAGAAGAAAGATCAGAAATTTTGAAAAAAAGGAAACTTTGATGTCACTCATCTCTTTAACTGTTGAAGTTTCACCCAAAGTTTAAAGAATAATATATTAAAAAATGAATGGAGATTACTCTCAGAAATTTTTGATGCTAGCTACGAGATACCTTGGATATGTAGAATACGATTTTATAAATATTAAGTAACCTAAGCTAACCTAACTAAAATATCATCAAAACCGGTTATTTTTCTCTTGTCAACCCTGTATTATGGCTGTATTTACTTCAAATCGTGAATTTTAAACTTTTAAAATACAACAGAATTTTCCAAAATATCATCCTCTCTGGCAAAGAGTGCAAAAAGTGTAAGGATTTATCTTGGACAAATGGTTATGCGTCTACCGTTGATGTTTAGTTGCTGCAGAAATATAACATTTGTTCTTCATGGTATGCGCAACATGTGTCCAAAATCTTTTCCAGATATTCCATTATTAATTATTGCCAGATTTTCCAGATATTCATTATTGCCACATATTCCATTATTCATTATTGCCAGATATTCCAAAGGATCGTCATTGACGTTTTTCGCGTACGAGTAAGTCTAACTCTCAAAGTTGCGGGTCCTTAAGTGACTGGATAGTCAAAACTTGGATTCACAGGTTCTGTAGTATCTTTTCATGGGAAGGCAGCAACTGTAGGATGACTTTTGTGCCACATTTACTCTTCTTATTCTTATCAAACTCTTTTAACATTCCATTTAGAAGTATTGTGCGCCAACGTGATTCATTAACCTTCCATTTTTCCCTGGTATCGCTCTTAATGTTGGCCTTTTTGAAGGTTCGTTTTTTCTTTTAGTTTTTGAATCGTTTTTTTTGCTCTCATGTGAGTATTTCCATTGGTATGGCTGCGAGATTCAAAAATATTTAATGGACGATATCCACATAAGCTTTACGCGTTTATTCTTTAATTAAAAAAATGCAGAATTCCTGACAGCTTCTTGGAGAGAGTCATTTGTTGCAGACTTTACCAGATTTGTTCATATAGTTTTTTTTCTTTCTTCTTAACATGCGTATTATTCTTAATAAACGTATTATTCTTAACATGCCTAAATTTCTCTGGTTACTAATTAAGTCTCTTTCTCTCTTGTTTAAATTCTTCCATTCTTTCTTGTTGTATTATTCATAACATGCCAAAGTTTTTCTATTTTTATTTTTATATTATACTAATAATTAAGTTTCTTTTTCATTTGTTTAAATTTTTTATTCTTTTTTGTTGTTTTATTCTTAACATGCCTAAGTTTATTTCATAATATATTTATCATTATTAACACATTTCTAAAGGTGGAGACCTGTAATTGGTCATCTATATTATATTAATGTTATTTATGCTTCTTTGTTGTGCTAGTGGTCTCTCGTGAATATAAATAAATAAATAAATAAAAATAAAAAATAGTTGATCTCTCCATTGCATTCATATGTCCTGTGACATAACCAAAGTATTTCAGCGTACTAGTATAACCAAATTACCATCTGAAGATTTTGGCCTACCACTAACAAATCAGCTAACCTTATCAACATTTTGGCTTACCTTACATTAGCAGCACAATGGATAACGATGTTTATTTTATTTTGCAGAAGAGTTTGGTCTTCAAAGCTCATCCCCATGCCAGGGAGTCCTAGTTCACCCTCTATTGCTTGCACCAGGGATTTCTGCTCCTCATCCAACAGTGTGAATACCTTTACACCAAGAAATAAGTTAAATATATTTGGACACAATTTTCTTTGCATTAAATTCATTCGTCAAAAATTGTTGATGTATTACTTTGCTATATTTATATTTAAAATAAAATAACACTTCAATTAACCTTTATTGAATAAATACCAACAAGTTTTGGCTCGGAACTAAATACACTCGATTACTAATTAAAAACAGAATTACAAACAATGAAGAAAGCTTAATAGCTTTTATTTATTTAATGTTTTTTTTAAAGCTTCTGAATAAACAATTAGATTTATCACCTAAACCAGTTTTAAATACGTTTCCCTTCCAATTCTCTATACCAACCCCCCCCCCCCCTTCTCAAACAACTAACCACCAGCAAAGTTGACGCACAGTCTCTTCCTCTCCCCAATGTTTGCTTCATTGTTTGTAATTCTGTTTTAAATTAGTATATATTCAATTTTATTTATTTTATCCAAAGCTTCCACATTACGTCGCAATGGCTAAATATGACAATAGCAATCAGTAAAACTAAAAGCTTAACAATCGAAAAACAACCAAAAAAGTGTATGTTTAGTATTGATAGTGAGCCTGTGGAACATGAGCTTCAGATATTTAGGTCACGCCGTAAAACTGTTGTGCAGTTTGGCATATGTATAAAAAGCTATGCATTAGTAAAGATTCTGGGAAACAAATATTAATTAAATAATCCTTATCTAAAGAAAAAGTTGATTTAAAATTCTAGCCGTAATTCGTCCTACGGCTAGAAGTTTTATTTTTGACATTTCTGTTTAACGTGACGTATCTGTTTTTTTCCGATTTAAGATTCTAGCCGTAATTCGTCCTGCGGCCAAGAGTTTTATTTCCTACTTTTCTGTGCTTAACGTCATGTCAATTCTTCATTTATCTCGCAAAATAAATTTGTTCCATAGATATAGTCAAGTCGAGAAAAAAACATGTATTTTTAAGGCTGCAAGTTTTGTGTAATAGACAAGTAAATTTAGCGTGCTTCTTCAAAAGGTCCTATGCCAGGTGAAAACTACGCGCACGTTATCGCAGTAATTTTATTTTTTACAAATTCCACCCAAAACTTTCGGTGTAAATTCTATTTGTCTATGGTGAATGTAAATACAAATACCATCTGTCATCTGTCATATTATGATATCATAAAATGTTTGATTTATTTTTGTGAAATGAAACGTATAGGTATCTGAAATTAGTATTGTTCCCGATTTGATTATATATAAATCGTCTTCGAAATATATTGAAGTTTTTTGCCGTATTATCTATACCTATATAAAATATTTATTTATTTATTAAATATTGTTTACAATACTTCTTTTATAGTGCGGTTATTTTTGTGGATTGAAGCTACTCAAAATAGTTCATTATAGACTTTTAATTTTTTTTTTAAATGTATATACCCTTATAGGTCACAGCATTACCTAAGTTTATACCGACTGCACGCCACTGTTATTATGATATACCAGTATGCTGTAGAGACGCGAGCTGACACTTTCCTCACCAAAGGTCTTAAAAAAACAGACTCGTGCATACGGCAGGGAATGAAATCGCTTCTGGACCGGGAAGACTACCGAAAAGACAAAGGAATAGCTGGACCAGGAGGCGTAGTTTTCTGTATCACAGATCATCTACTAAAAGGAAGAGAGATATATTCAACCTTTTTGAAGGCTCAGCTCTGAGCCGAACTAGTTGGTATTTATTCAATAAAGTGACGTCAAACACAGTTTAATTTATTTTAAATATATTATGTCCCACCAGAAAGTGTTTACTTCGTGTGAAAGTTTATTATTTTTCTCTTAATGCTAAGTGTCAGACGAATTCATTAATTTGACAATGGTAAAATCAAGAACGGCCCGACGAAAACAAATTACAATAACAATAGGACAATGGAGACAGGACAAGTTTTTGGGTCAAAGAATGAGGATTGATTTATTAGCATTTTTAGTAGGTGCATCACAGTCGCAATAAACACGGACCAGTCAAACAATGGAAAGAAGTAAGTACCTAACATTGATCCTTGTTTACACGACACAAGTTTGTGATATAAAGCGGGCTATACACTTAGCCTATTTCTATTGCAGCGAGCAGGAAAGTGAGTAAGTAAACACCTCATTCGTGCTGACATGCTCCTATCATTGCTGCTGCTGGCGCTCCCGTTGCGTTGGCAGTTTTCTGGGCGAAGTCAAATGACAAAGCTTTGACAGCTGTCAAAATGCAGATGGATTGGAGGGATTTCGAGAGCTTTACGTGAATGAGAGTTATACGGGATTCAAAAGACAAATAACTTGAAGACATCACTAATTTTTTTATAATTTATTTAACCCTTGGGGTGCCTGGTGGGTGAAAATCACACGTGTGCCTGTGGGTCTGTCGGACAAGTAAACAAAATTGATTTTTTTTGTTATTTAATGTGTATTTTGATTATTTATGGTTATTTACTGATTTATATGTATTTTCAATATTATTTTTATGTGATAGAATAAAAAAAATAACACTAAAGTTGTTTTAAAATGTTTTATTAGTTAACTGAAATAACGTTCAATTTTAGGTAAAAAATCAACACACGTCTTTTCAACAATATTAAATTTTAAATTGAGATCAAAAATCAGGCTTCACGTAAATTTACTGTTATCTTTTAATTAAAAAAAATCGATTATAATTACTCAGTATTTATGCGACAATTTTCGAATATAAAATTCGCGTGTTCTAGGCAAACGTGACATGTGCAGGACATGTGACAGCGTGTTGCGGATTGCGGGAGAGGCAGCAAAATAACCGTTTGCCGATCTAACCCAAATTTTACATTCTTATTCTTTGAGTCGTAGGCCACAATTCCCTCCTGGACACCCCATCATTCATGGAAACATTGATTTTATTAGAGACTTTGCGAAACAATTGTAACGATATTGGCCTATTCAAATAGACATTGCTGAAAAATTATACGAAAATATCTATCTGCTAAAGTTTATAATAAAGAGAAGCTTCACAAACCGTTAAATACTCTATAATTAAATATTTGCCGGATAAGTAGGTGCGGACGAGCTTTATTATTTCTGCACGCGGGCGTGTAAAGCAGGCTTTATGTTATTTTAGTTTGGCGAAGCGAGCCTATCAAAAGCGGTTGTCCGCGTAACGAATCTGACCAATGAAACGCGTCCTTAGAGTTAGACTTTGACTTTTACACGCTAGTTGGAATCAAAGATGGCGCGAGATAGGGACTATTTTTAGGCGTTACAAATTAGAAAGCGGCACTTGAGTTTTCAGCTTGAAGGTCGGCGGAGGCTTTGTCGAGGAGAGTCCGAAGTAAGGAAGATAATTTGCTGGAATCGAGGAAAAAGCCAGAGGTTGATAATAATTCAAAGAGAATTGGAACAGTGAACAGCTAAGCATTTTCAATATTATTTATTTCTATTGCCTTTTTCGTGTATTCAATTTAGAACTTTCTGGATCGTAACAATTATTGATACATGTTGTGGATTGTTTTGTTACGTATTTTGGGCCTAGGGATAATTATTACTATACGCGCTTCAGATTCAATATACAAATCGTAATATGGCGACTGTGATAGTTATTCAAATTATTGCATAACGCTTATGAAATATATAATTCTGTCGCTGTTCATATGAAAAATCACTTAAATTTGATATTCATATATTACCAAAGATATAAAGGCTTTAAAATGGAATACTTTACTGACGAAGGGTGTTTCGTGTTTGTTCGTGGGTTTTAAAATTCAGTATAATTATGTATATTCAATGTCGCGAGGTTCGGAATGTGCGAGAGGTTCTTCAGGGCGGATGTATTCTTATGCTAACGAATGCTTTGTTATCTATACTGGCGATTGAATACGCGGATTTCTATATGATTTGTGTAGATCGTGCGAGGAGTTTCTTACTAATAATATATTTTAAAAATGCTTCTGGATTTTATATTTGTTTTATTAAAACATGATTGTGTGGTTTATTTGAACTCGTTACATGTTTTTATTGCGTCATTGGGCAACCGTTCTAAACACGATTTGTTCCTATCAAGTTCTTATGAAACGTATTTCGAATTGTACATGTTGTATAGAGATAGTTAATTTAGATGCGGCCGGTCTTCAGCTGGGGAACACATTTATGGTTTATATTGCGGTTAATTATTTTATTATCGGCCTGTATTCGAAGGCGCTGTGTTGTTTCAATTAATACGAGAATTTAATTATGTGTTTTGATATCACGATTGTAAGCGTGATATAAATTCAAATCGTACGAGGAATTCCCCACAAATAATATATTTTAAAAATGCATCTGGATTTTATATTTATTTTATTAAAACATGAATGTGTGGTTTGTTTGAACTCGTTACATGTTTGTATTGCGTGTCATTGGGCAATCGTTGAAAACACGATTTGTTCCTATCAAGTTCTTATAAAGACGTGTTTCGAATTGTATATATTCCTTAATTGCGATGGTTATTCATATGACATTGTTTTATTCATTCAATATTAGATATATGAAATGTTTTTTTTTACAACATATTACATTATTGTGGGTCGTTTGCGGTTAGATCAGATCAACCTACGGTCTTCCGTAGCCGTGATAGTTTTTCATATGACATTGTTTTATTTATTCAATATTAGATATTTGAAATGTTTTCTAGAACATTTTTCACTATTGTGGGCAGTTCGCGGTGTGTTCAGGGGTGGTTAACCTTCGGCCTTTCGTAATCGCGATAGTTATTCATATGGCATTGTTTTATTCATTCAATATTAGATATTTGAAATGTTTTCTACAACATTTTCCATTATTGTGGGCAGTTCGCGGTCTGTTCAGGGGTAGTTAACCTTCGGTCTTCCGTGATCACGTTATTCACTTATATGACAGATTGTTTGTTTTGTTCGTTTAATATAAGTAATATCATATATTTTTATGAGTTACCGTAATTATCTATCTATATGATTTTATAATGACCGTGATGCAACGAATACTACTCCCACGAAAACGAGTATCAGGCCTGTGGGCAGTTCGCGGTGTGTTCAGGGGTGGTTAACCTTCGGCCTTTCGTAATCGCGATAGTTATTCATATGGCATTGTTTTATTCATTCAATATTAGATATTTGAAATGTTTTCTACAACATTTTCCATTATTGTGGGCAGTTCGCGGTTTGTTCAGGGGTAGTTAACCTTCGGTCTTCCGTGATCACGTTATTTACTAATATGACAGATTGTTTTGTTTTGTTCGTTTAATATAAGTAATATCATATTTTTATGAGTTACCGTAATTATTTATCTATATGATTTTATTATTGAGAGTGATGCAACGAATACTACTTTCATGAATACGAATATCAGGACTACTAATCGGTGAATACGATTGCGAATATTTCCACCAAGGTGGGGGAACCTGAACATATTTGTAAATATAATAACCTTGATGCAACGAATACTACCTTCACGAATGCGAATGTTACGCCTACTATACGGTGAATACGAATGCGAATACTTCCACCAAGGTGGGGGAGAACGCAAGCATACTTGTAATTGTATCGTTTGTGTCTGCATGTGATATCATTGTACGGCGTAGATGAACTAGTTTTAAGGGGTTTATGTCCTGTATGTGCTCGGCGTAGAGGGATTAGTTTTCTTGTTTCTAGGATCTAATACAGTTTTACAGGCGCTGATATTAAAATATATATACAAGGGAAATGAAGGGCTACACAGGCGCTGGTAATTGCTCAATTTTGGAGAGTTATATTACTTCGGATCAGGATGCCATCTCAGAAGCAGACCAACTACAGAACTAAGATAAGAACCTTTGATATTATTTATTCCTGATGTTTTCTTATGTGTATCAAATGGAATGTTCGTGCTATATAATTTGTCATTGTCTCATGGTCACTATTCATTTCATTACGTGGGTTCAGAGTTCGACGGTAACGGACGCGGACACAAATTAGTACTGATGTCGGGACGTAACGTCGGGATTATATCTTAATTATCTTTAGGATAGAAGCGAGGTCATCATACGTGCATTCTGCATTTCAAACGTTTTACTAACATATATAAATACATATTATTGCGTTTTACAAATTGAATATGATCGCGGGAAATAGGCATTCCGTCCGGTTATGCAATGTTAACTTCCAACGTAGCATAATGAGATCTTATTACCGGTGCTAGACTCTCGAGGTTAGTCACGTGATTGTTGTATAAATGGAATAGTGAAGGGGATTGAAGAATGAGATACACTCGCGATACAGATGGTTGTATGTAACTGGGATCAAATGACGGGGTGCGTGTTCTCGGTCCAGGGGATGAACGGGACTGCGGAGACACTCTGGGTGGGTCTAAGTAGAATTGCGCAAAGCCTCCACACAGTTAAAATGTGTTCAGTCAAGCAAAGGTGAAGCATTTCGAATCGGACCAGAGCGTCGTGCCTCAAGCGCGGCCGGAGGGAGGAAGCCCCTACGTTCTTTCACTCCCCTTGGCCCGACGAGCTCGAATTCCGGATATGAATGTTCATGGATGTCAGCTGTAAGACTCAGGTAGCCGTGCCTCAATCGAAGCCTTCGTTCGGGACCTCATCAACGTGCGAGACGGGGCGTTCCGCATGGACGAGCAACTGTGGGAGGCAGGTGAGGGGGATTGAAGAAGGAGATGCACTCGCGATACGGATGGTTGTGTGTAGCTGGGATCGGATGACGGGGTGCGTGTTCTTGATCCAGGGGATGAGCGGGACTGCGGGGACACTCTGGGTGGGTCTAAGTGGAGTTGCGCAGGGCCTCCACACAGTTGAGATGTGTTCAGTCAAGCGGGGGTGAAGCATTTCGAATCGGACCGGAGCGTCGTGCCTCGGGCGCGGCCGGAGGGAGGAGGCCCCTACGTTCTTTCGCTCCCTTGGCCCGACGAGCTCGAGTTCCGGATGTGAATGTTCGTGAGTGTCAGCTAGAGGACTCAGGTAGCCGTGCCTCAATCGAAGCCTTCGTTCGGGACCTCATCAACGTGCGGGACGGGGCGTTCCGCGTGGACGAGCAGCTATGAGAGGCAGATGAGGGGGATTGAAGAAAGAGATACACTCGCGATACGGATAGTTGTATGTAGCTGGGATCGAATGACGGGGTGCGTGTTCTTGATCCAGGGGATGAGCGGGACTGCGGGGACACTCTGGGTGGGTCTAGGTAGAGTTGCGCAGAGCCTCCACACAG
>JADDOH010018528.1:0-13449 GCA_016648135.1 Agrypnia vestita
TCCAGCAAGGTTCATTGCTGGCAATGCAATAAAAAACATCAATATTTTTTTCGTTCCTAGTAAGAAATTTGCCGGTCCAAGTGAGAAAATTAGCGTAATGTGTTTCTCACAAATTTGAAGATTGTGACCAAACGCGATGAAATTTAAACTTCATTTTCACAGAGTGCATCCATCAATATTCATTGCTGGCAATGCAATAAAAAAATTCAATATTTTTTGCGGTCCTAGTAAGAAATTTGCTGGTCCAAGTGAAAAAATAAGCGTAATGTTTTTCTCACAAATTTGAAAATTGTGACCAAACGCGATAAAATTTACACTTCATTTTCACAGTGTGCATCCAGCAATATCCATTACTAGCAATGCAATAAAAAAATTCAATATTTTTTGCGGTCCTACTAAGAAATTTGCTGGTCCAAGTGAGAAAATTAGCGTTATGTGTTTCTGACAAAATTGAAGATTGTGACCAAGCACGATGAAATTTAAAGTTAATTTTCACAGTAAGCATCCAGCAACATCCTTTGCTGGAAATGCAATAAAAAAATTCAATATTTTTTGCGGTCCTACTTAGAAATTTGCTGGTCCAAGTGAGAAAATTAGCGTTATGTGTTTCTGACAAAATTGAAGATTGTGACCAAGCACGATGAAATTTTAAGTTTATTTTCACAGTATGCATCCAGCAACATCCTTTGCTAGAAATGCAATAAAAAAATTCAATATTTTTTGCGGTCCTACTTAGAAATTTGCTGGTCCAAGTGAGAAAATTAGCGTTATGTGTTTCTGACAAAATTGAAGATTGTGACCAAGCACGATGAAATTTAAAGTTTATTTTCACAATATGCATCCAGCAACATCCTTTGCTGGCAATGCAATAAAAAAATTCAATATCTTTTCGGTCCTAGGAAGAAATTTGCTGGTCCAAGTGAGACAATAAGCGTTATGTGTCTCTCACAAAATTGAAGATTGTGACCAAGCACGATGAAATTTAAAGTTTATTTTCACAGTATGCATCCAGCAACATCCTTTGCTGGAAATGCAATCAAAAATTTCAATAGTTTTTGCGGTCCTAGTAAGAAATTTGCTGGTCCAAGTGAGAAAATTAGCGTAATGTGTTTCTCACAAAATTGAAGAATGTGACCAAGCGCGATGAACTTTAAAGTTTACATATACATTATGCATCCAGCAACATCCTTTGCTGGAAATGCAATAAAAAAATTCAATATTTTTTACGGTCCAAGTTAGAAATTTGCTGGTCCAAGTGAGAAAAATTGCGTTATGTGTTTCTCACAAAATTGAATATTGTGACAAAACGCTATTATATTTAAAGTTCATTTTCACAGTTTGCATCCAGCAAGGTCTATTGCTAGCAATGCAATAAAATAATTCAATATTATCTGCGGTGATAGTAAGAAATTTGCTGGTTCAAGTGAGAAAATTAGCGTAATGTGTTTCTTACAAAAGTGAAGATTGTGACCAATCGCGATTAAATTTAAAGTTCATTTTCACAGTGTGAATCCAGCAAGGTTCATTGCTGGCAATGCAATAAAAAACATCAATATTTTTTTCGGTCCTAGTAAGAAATTTGCCGGTCCAAGTGAGAAAATTAGCGTAATGTGTTTCTCACGAATTTGAAGATTGTGACCAAACGCGATGAAATTTAAACTTCATTTTCACAGAGTGCATCCATCAATATTCATTGCTGGCAATGCAATAAAAAAATTCAATATTTTTTGCGGTCGTTGTAAGAAATTTGCTGGTCCAAGTGAGAAAATTAGCGTTATTTGTTTCTCACAAAATTGAAGATTGTGACCAAACACGATTAAATTTAAAATTCATTTTCACAGTGTGCATCCAGCAAGATTTATTGCTGGCAATGCTATAAAAAAAATTAATATTTTTTGCGGCCCTAGTAAGAAATTTGCTGGTCCACGTGAGACAATAAGCGTTATGTGTTTCTCACAAAATTGAAGATTGAGACCAAACGCGATGAAATATAAATTTCATTTTTTCAGTGTGCATCCAGCAAGTTTCTTTGCTGGCAATGCAATAAAAAAATTCAATATTTTTTGCGGTCCTAGTAAGAAATTTGCTGGTCCAAGTGAAAAAATAAGCGTTATGTTTTTCTCACAAATTTGAAAATTGTGACCAAACGCGATAAAATTTACACTTCATTTTCACAGTTTGCATCCAGCAATATCCATTACTAGCAATGCAATAAAAAAATTCAATATTTTTTGCGGTCCTAGTAAGAAATTTGCTGGTCCAATTAAGACAATTAGCGTTACGTGTTTCTCACAAAATTGAAGATTGTGACCAAACGCGATGAAATTTAAACTTATTTTTCACAGTGTGCATCCAGCAAGTTCCTTTGCTGGCAATGCAATAAAAAAATTCAATATTTTTTGCGGTCCTACTAAGAAATTTGCTGGTCCAAGTGAGAAAATTAGAGTTATGTGTTTCTGACAAAATTGAAGATTGTGACCAAGCACGATGAAATTTAAAGTTAATTTTCACAGTATGCATCCAGCAACATCCTTTGCTGGAAATGCAATAAAAAAATTCAATATTTTTTGCGGTCCTAGTTAGAAATTTGCTGGTCCAAGTGAGAAAATTAGCGTAATGTGTTTCTCACAAAATTGAAGATTCTGACCAAACACGATAAAATTTAAAGTTCAGTTTCACAGTGTGCATCCAGCAAAGCTGGCAACGCAATAAAAAAATTCAATATTTTTTCGGTCCTAGTAAGAAATTTGCTGGTCCAAGTGAGACAATTAGCGTTATGTGTTCCTCACAAAATTGAAGGTTGTGACCAAACGCGATGAAATTTAAACTTTATTTTCACAGTGTGCATCCAGAAAGTTCCTTTGCTGGCAATGTAATAAAAAAATTCCATATTTTTTGCTGTCCTCGTAAGAAATTTGCTGGTCCAAGTGAGAAAATTAGCGTTATGTGTTTCTCACAAAATTGAAGATTGTGACCAAAGGCCTTGAAATTTTAACTTCATTTTCACAGTGTGCATCCAGCAAATTCCTTTGCTGGCAATGCAATTAAAAAATTCAATATTTTTTGCGGTCCTCGTAAGAAATTTGCTGGTCCAAGTGAGAAAATTAGCGTTATGCGTTTCTCACAAAATTGAAGATTGTGACCAAGGGCCTTGAAATTTTAACTTCAAGTGAGAAAATTAGCGTTATGTGTTTCTCACAAAATTGAAGATTGTGACCAAGCACGATGAAATTTAAAGTTAACTTTCACAGTGTGCATCCAGCAACATCCTTTGCTGGCAATGCAATAAAAAAGTTCAATATTTTTTCGGTCGTAGTAAGAAATTTGCTGGTCCAAGTGAGAAAATTAGCGTAATGTTTTTCTCACAAAATTGAAGATTGTGACCGAACGCGATGAAAAAGAAACTTCATTTTCACAGTGTGCATCCAGCAAAGTCCATTGCGGGCAATGCAATAAAAAAATTCAATATTTTTTCGGTCCTAGTAAGAAATTTGCTGGTCCAAGTGAGAAAATAAGCGTTATGTGTTTCTGACAAAATTGGAGATTGTGACCAAGCACGATGAAATTTAAAGTTTATTTTCACAGTATGCATCCAGCAACATCCTTTGCTGGAAATGCAATAAAAAATTTAATATTTTTTGCGGTCCTAGTAAGAAATTTGCTGGTCCAAGTGAGAAAATTAGCGTAATGTGTTTCTCACAAAATTGAAGATTGTGACCAAAGGCGATGAAATTTTAACTTCATTTTCACAGTGTGCATCCAGCAAATTCCTTTGCTGGCAATGCAATAAAAAAATTCAATATTTTTTGCGGTCCTAGTAAGAAATTTGCTGGTCCACGTGAGACAATAAGCGTTATGTGTTTCTCACAAAAATGAAGATTGTGACCAAAGGCGATGAAATTTTAACTTTATTTTCACAGTGTGCATCCAGCAAGTTCCTTTGCTGGCAATGCAAAAAAAAAATTCAATATTTTTTGCGGTCCTCGTAAGAAATTTGCTGGTCCAAGTGAGAAAATAAGCGTTATGTGTTTCTCACAAAATTGAAGATTGTGACCAAGCCCGATGAAATTTAATATTTATTTTCACGGTATGCATCCAGCAACATCCTTTGCTGGAAATGCAATAAAAATTTCAATATTTTTTGCGGTCCTAGTAAGAAATTGGCTGGTCCAAGTGAGAAAATTAGCGTAATGTGTTTCTCACAAAATTGAAGATTCTGACCAAACACGATAAAATTTAAAGTTCAGTTTCACAGTGTGCATCCAGCAAAGTCCTTTGCTGGCAACGCAATAAAAAAATTCAATATTTTTTCGGTCCTAGTAAGAAATTTGCTGGTCCAAGTGAGACAATTAGCGTTATGTGTTTCTCACAAAATTGAAGATTGTGACCAAAGGCGATGAAATTTTAACTTCATTTTCACAGTGTGCATCCAGCAAGTTCCTTTGCTGGCAATGCAATAAAAAAATTCAATATTTTTTGCGGTCCTAGTAAGAAATTTGGTGGTCCACGTGAGACAATAAGCGTTATGTGTTTCTCACAAAAATGAAGATTGTGACCAAAGGCGATGAAATTTTAACTTTATTTTCACAAAATGCATCCAGCAACATCCTTTGCTGGAAGTGCAATAAAAAAATTCTATATTTTTTGCGGTCCTAGTAAGAAATTGGCTGGTCCAAGTGAGATAATTAGCGTAATGTGTTTCTCACAAAATTGAAGATTGTGACCAAAGGCGATGAAATTTTAACTTCATTTTCACAGTGTGTATCCAGCAAGTTCCTTTGCTGGCAATGCAATAAAAAAATTCAATATTTTTTGCGGTCCTAGTAAGAAATTTGGTGGTCCAAGTGAGAAAATTATTGTTATGTGTTTCTGACAAAATTGAAGATTGTGACCAAGCACGATGAAATTTAAAGATTATTTTCACAGAATGCATCCAGCAACATCCTTCGCTGGAAGTGCAATAAAAAAATTCAATATTTTTTGCGGTCCTAGTAAGAAATTGGCTGGTCCAAGTGAGATAATTATTGTAATGTGTTTCTCACAAAATTGAAGATTGTGACCAAACACGAGGAAATTTTAACTTCATTTTCACAGAAGTATCCAGCAAAGTCCATTGCCAGCAATGCAATAAAAAAATTCAATATTTTTTCGGTCCAGTAAGAAATTTGCTGGTCCAAGTGAGAAAATTAGCGTTATGTGTTTCTGACAAAATTGAAGATTGTGACCAAGCACGATGAAATTTAAAGTTTATTTTCACAGTATGCATCCAGCAACATCCATTGCTGGAAATGCAAAAAAAAATTCAATATTTTTTGCGGTCCTAGTAAGAAATTGGGTGGTCCAAGTGAGAAAATTAGCGTAATGTGTTTCTCACAAAATTGAAGATTCTGACCAAACACGATAAAATTTAAAGTTCAGTTTCACAGTGTGCATCCAGCAAAGTCCATTGCTGGCAACGCAATAAAAAAATTCAATATTTTTTCGGTCCTAGTAAGAAATTTGCCTGTCCAAGTGAGACAATTAGCGTTATGTGTTTCTCACAAAATTGAAGATTGTGACCAAACGCGATGAAATTTAAAGTTTATTTTCACAGTATGCATCCAGCAACATCCTTTGCTGTCAATGCAAAAAAAAATTCAATATTTTTTGCGGTCCTAGTAAGAAATTTGCTGGTCCAAGTAAGAAAATTAGCGTAATGTGTTTCTCACAAAATTGAAGATTGTGACCAAGCACGATGAAATTTAAAGTTTATTTTCACAGTATGCATCCAGCAACATCCTTTGCTGGAAATGCAATAAAAAAATTCAATATTTTTTGCGGTCCTAGTAAGAAATTTGCTGGTCCAAGTGAAAAAATTAGCGTTATGTGTTCCTCACAAAATTGAAGATTGTGACCAAGCACGATGAATTTTAAAGTTTATTTTCACAGTATGCATCCAGCAACATCTTTTGCTGGAAATGCAATAAAAAAATTCAATATTTTTTCGGTCCTAGTAAGAAATTTGCTGGTCCAAGTGAGACAATAAGCGTTATGTGTTCCTCACAAAATTGAAGATTGTGACCAAGCACGATGAAATTTAAAGTTTATTTTCACAGTATGTATCCAGCAACATCCTGTGCTGGCAATGCAAAAAAAAAAATCAATATTTTTTCGGTCCTAGTAAGAAATTTGCTGGTCCAAGTGGGAAAATTAGCGTAATGTGTTTCTCACAAAATTGAAGATTGTGACCAAAGGCGATGAAATTTTAACTTCATTTTCACAGTGTGAATCCAGCAAACTCCTTTGCTGGCAATGCAATAAAAAAATTCAATATTTTTTGCGGTCCTAGTAAGAAATTTGCTGGTCCACGTGAGACAATAAGCGTTATGTGTTTCTCACAAAAATGAAGATTGTGACCAAAGGCGATGAAATTTTAACTTTATTTTCACAGTGTGCATCCAGCAAGTTCCTTTGCTGGCAATGTTATAAAAAAATTCCATATTTTTTGCGGTCCTAGTAAGAAATTTGCTGGTCCAAGTGAGAAAATTAGCGTTATGTGTTTCTCACAAAATTGAAGATTGTGACCAAGCACGATGAAATTTAAAGTTTATTTTCACAGTAAGCATCCAGCAACATCCTTTGCTGGAAATGCAATAAAAAAAATTAATATTTTTTGCGGTCCTAGTAAGAAATTTGCTGGTCCACGTGAGACAATAAGCGTTATGTGTTCCTCACAAAAATGAAGATTGTGACCAAAGGCGATGAAATTTTAACTTTATTTTCACAGGGTGAATCCAGGAAATTCCTTTGCTGGCAATGCAATAAAAAAATTCAATATTTTTTGCGGTCCTACTAAGAAATTGGCTGGTCCAAGTGAGAAAATTAGCGTTATGTGTTTCTCACAAAATTGAAGATTGTGACCAAGCACGATGAAATTTAAAAATTATTTTCACGGGATGCATCCAGCAACATCCTTTGCTGGAAATGCAATAAAAAATTCAATTTTTTTTGCGGTCCTAGTATGAAATTGGCTGGTCCAAGTGAGAAAATTAGCGTAATGTGTTTCTCACAAAATTGAAGATTCTGACCAAACACGATGAAATTTAAACTTTATTTTCACAGTGTGCATCCAGCAAGTTCCTTTACTGGCAATGTAATAAAAAAATTCCATATTTTTTGCTGTCCTCGTAAGAAATTTGCTGGTCCAAGTAAGAAAATTATCGTTGTGTTTCTCACAAAATTGAAGATTGTGACCAAGCACGATGAAATTTAAAGTTTATTTTCACAGAATGCATCCAACAACATCCTTTGCTGGAAATGCAATAAAAAAATTCAATATTTTTTGCGGTCCTAGTAAGAAATTGGCTGGTCCATGTGAGAAAATTAGCGTAATGTGTTTCTCACAAAATTGAAGATTGTGACCAAACACGAGGAAATTTAAACTTCATTTTCACAGTGTGCATCCAGCAAAGTCCATTGCTGGCAATGCAATAAAAAAATTCAATATTTTTTCGGTCCTAGTAAGAAATTAGCTGGTCCAAGTGAGAAAATTAGCGTAATGTGTTTCTCACAAAATTGAAGATTGTGACCAAACACTAGGAAATTTAAACTTCATTTTCACAGTGTGCATCCAGCAAATTCCTTTGCTGGCAATGCAATATAAAAATTCAATATTTTTTGCGGTCCTAGTAAGAAATTTGCTGGTCCACGTGAGAAAATAAGCGTTATGTGTTTATCACAAAAATGAAGATTGTGACCAAAGGCGATGACATTTTAACTTTATTTTCACAGTGTGCATCCAGCAAGTTCCTTTGCTGGCAATGTTATAAAAAAATTCCATATTTTTTGCGGTCCTAGTAAGAAATTTGCTGGTCCACGTGAGACAATAAGCGTTATGTGTTTCTCACAAAAATGAAGATTGTGAACAAAGGCGATGAAATTTTAACTTTATTTTCACAGTGTGCATCTAGCAAGTTCCTTTGCTGGCAATGTTATAAAAAAATTCCATATTTTTTGCGGTCCTAGGAAGAAATTGGCTGGTCCAAGTGAGAAAATTAGCGAAATGTGTTTCTCACAAAATTGAAGATTGTGACCAAACACGATGAAATTTAAACTTCATTTTCACAGTGTGCATCCAGCAAAGTCCATTGCTGGCAATGCAATAAAAAAATTCAATATTTTTTCGGTCCTAGTAAGAAATTTGCTGGTCCAAGTGAGAAAATTAGCGTAATGTGTTTCTCACAAAATTGAAGATTGTGACC
The DNA here is from genome assembly GCA_016648135.1 of Agrypnia vestita. Classification (NCBI taxonomy): domain Eukaryota; kingdom Metazoa; phylum Arthropoda; class Insecta; order Trichoptera; family Phryganeidae; genus Agrypnia; species Agrypnia vestita. The sequence goes on from JADDOH010018528.1 coordinate 8,241, forward strand.
AAACGCGATGAAATTTAAACTTTATTTTCACAGTGTGCATCCAGCAAGTTCCTTTACTGGCAATGTAATAAAAAAATTCCATATTTTTTGCGGTCCTAGGAAGAAATTGGCTTGTCCAAGTGAGAAAATTAGCGAAATGTGTTTCTCACAAAATTGAAGATTGTGACCAAACACGATGAAATTTAAACTTCATTTTCACAGTGTGCATCCAGCAAAGTCCATTGCTGGCAATGCAATAAAAAAATTCAATATTTTTTCGGTCCTAGTAAGAAATTGGCTGGTCCAAGTGAGAAAATAAGCGTAATGTGTTTCTCACAAAATTGAAGATTGTGACCAAACACGAGGAAATTTAAAATTCATTTTCACAGTGTGCATCCAAAAAAGTCCATTGCTGGCAATGCAATAAAAAAATTCAATATTTTTTCGGTCCTAGTAAGAAATTTGCTGGTCAAAGTGAAAAAATTAGCGTTATGTGTTTCTGACAAAATTGGAGATTGTGACCAAGCACGATGAAATTTAAAGTTTATTTTCACAGTATGCATCCAGCAACATCCTTTGCTGGAAATGCAATAAAAAAATTCAATATTTTTTGCGGTCCTAGTTAGAAATTTGCTGGTCCAAGTGAGAAAATTAGCGTAATGTGTTTCTCACAAAATTGAAGATTGTGACCAAAGGCGATGAAATTTTAACTTCATTTTCACAGTGTGAATCCAGCAAATTCCTTTGCTGGCAATGCAATAAAAAAATTCAATATTTTTTGCGGTCCTAGTAAGAAATTTGCTGGTCCAAGTGAGAAAATTAGCGTTATGTGTTTCTCACAAAAATGAAGATTGTGACCAAAGGCGATGAAATTTTAAGTTTATTTTCACAGTGTGCATCCAGCAAGTTCCTTTGCTGGCAATGCAATAAAAAAATTCAATATTTTTTGCGGTCCTAGTAAGAAATTTGCTGGTCCACGTGAGACAATAAGCGTTATGTGTTTCTCACAAAAATGAAGATTGTGACCAAAGGCGATGAAATTTTAACTTCATTTTCACAGGGTGAATCCAGGAAATTCCTTTGCTGGCAATGCAATAAAAAAATTCAATATTTTTTGCGGTCCTAGTAAGAAATTGGCTGGTCCAAGTGAGAAAATTAGCGTTATGTGTTTCTCACAAAATTGAAGATTGTGACCAAGCACGATGAAATTTAAAGTTTATTTTCACGGGATGCATCCAGCAACATCCTTTGCTGGAAATGCAATAAAAAATTCAATATTTTTTGCGGTCCTAGTAAGAAATTGGCTGGTCCAAGTGAGAAAATTAGCGTAATGTGTTTCTCACAAAATTGAAGATTCTGACCAAACACGATAAAATTTAAAGTTCAGTTTCACAGTGTGCATCCAGCAAAGTCCATTGCTGGCAACGCAATAAAAAAATTCAATATTTTTTCGGTCCTAGTAAGAAATTTGCTGGTCCAAGTGAGACAATTAGCGTTATGTGTTTCTCACAAAATTGAAGATTGTGACCAAACGCGATGAAATTTAAACTTTATTTTCACAGTGTGCATCCAGCAAGTTCCTTTACTGGCAATGTAATAAAAAAATTCCATATTTTTTGCTGTCCTCGTAAGAAATTTGCTGGTCCAAGTAAGAAAATTATCGTTGTGTTTCTCACAAAATTGAAGATTGTGACCAAGCACGATGAAATTTAAAGTTTATTTTCACAGAATGCATCCAACAACATCCTTTGCTGGAAATGCAATAAAAAAATTCAATATTTTTTGCGGTCCTAGTAAGAAATTGGCTGGTCCATGTGAGAAAATTAGCGTAATGTGTTTCTCACAAAATTGAAGATTGTGACCAAACACGAGGAAATTTAAACTTCATTTTCACAGTGTGCATCCAGCAAAGTCCATTGCTGGCAATGCAATAAAAAAATTCAATATTTTTTCGGTCCTAGTAAGAAATTTGCTGGTCCAAGTGAGAAAATTAGCGTTATGTGTTTCTGACAAAATTGGAGATTGTGACCAAGCACGATGAAATTTAAAGTTTATTTTCACAGTATGCATCCAGCAACATCTTTTGCTGGAAATGCAATAAAAAAATTTAATATTTTTTGCGGTCCTAGTTAGAAATTTGCTGGTCCAAGTGAGAAAATTAGCGTAATGTGTTTCTCACAAAATTGAAGATTGTGACCAAAGGCGATGAAATTTTAACTTCATTTTCACAGTGTGAATCCAGCAAATTCCTTTGCTGGCAATGCAATAAAAAAATTCAATATTTTTTGCGGTCCTAGTAAGAAATTTGCTGGTCCACGTGAGACAATAAGCGTTATGTGTTTCTCACAAAAATGAAGATTGTGACCAAAGGCGATGAAATTTTAACTTTATTTTCACAGTGTGCATCCAGCAAGTTCCTTTGCTGGCAATGTAATAAAAAAATTCCATATTTTTTGCGGTCCTAGTAAGAAATTTGCTGGTCCAAGTGAGAAAATTAGCGTTATGTGTTTCTGACAAAATTGAAGATTGTGACCAAGCACGATGAAATTTAAAGTTTATTTTCACGTATGCATCCAGCAACATCCTTTGCTGGAAATGCAATAAAAAATTCAATATTTTTTGCGGTCCTAGTAAGAAATTGGCTGGTCCAAGTGAGAAAATTAGCGTAATGTGTTTCTCACAAAATTGAAGATTGTGACCAAACACGAGGAAATTTTAACTTCATTTTTACAGTGAGCATCAAGAAGGCGATTGCTGGCAATGCAATAAAAAAATTCAATATTTTTTGCGGTCCTAGTAAGAAATTTGCTGGTCCACGTGAGACAATAAGCGTTATGTGTTTCTCACAAAAATGAAGATTGTGACCAAGCACGATGAAATTTAAAGTTTATCTTCACAGTATGCATCCAGCAACATCCTTTGCTGGAAATGCAATAAAAAAATTCAATATTTTTTGCGGTCCTAGTTAGAAATTTGCTGGTCCAAGTGAGAAAATTAGCGTTATGTGTTTCTCACAAAATTGAAGATTGTGACCAAGCACGATGAAATTTAAAGTTTATTTTCACGGTATGCATCCAGCAACATCCTTTGCTGGAAATGCAATAAAAAATTCAATATTTTTTGCGGTCCTAGTAAGAAATTTGCCTGTCCAAGTGAGACAATTAGCGTTATGTGTTTCTCACAAAATTGAAGATTGTGACCAAGCACGATGAAATTTAAAGTTTATCTTCACAGTATGCATCCAGCAACATCCTTTGCTGGAAATGCAATAAAAAAATTCAATATTTTTTGCGGTCCTAGTTAGAAATTTGCTGGTCAAAGTGAGAAAATTAGCGTAATGTGTTTCTCACAAAATTGAAGATTGTGACCAAAGGCGATGAAATTTTAACTTCATTTTCACAGTGTGAATCCAGCAAGTTCCTTTGCTGGCAATGCAATAAAAAAATTCAATATTTTTTGCGGTCCTAGTAAGAAATTTGGTGGTCCAAGTGAGAAAATTAGCGTTATGTGTTTCTGACAAAATTGAAGATTGTGACCAAGCACGATGAAATTTAAAGTTTATTTTCACAGAATGCATCCAGCAACATCCTTTGCTGGAAATGCAATAAAAAAATTCAATATTTTTTGCGGTCCTAGTAAGAAATTTGCTGGTCCAAGTGAGAAAATTAGCGGTATGTGTTTCTCACAAAATTGAAGATTGTGACCAAAGGCATTGAAATTTTAACTTCATTTTCACAGTGTGCATCCATCAAGGTCCATTTCTGGCAATGCAATAAAAAAATTCAATATTTTTTGCGGTCCTAGTAAGAAATTTGCTGGTCCAAGTGAGAAAATTAGCGTTATGTGTTTCTGACAAAATTGAAGATTGTGACCAAGCACGATGAAATTTAAAGTTTATTTTCACAGTATGCATCCAGCAACATCCTTTGCTGGAAATGAAATAAAAAAATTTAATATTTTTTGCGGTCCTAGTTAGTAATTTTCTGGTCCAAGTGAGAAAATTAGCGTAATGTGTTTCTCACAAAATTGAAGATTGTAGCCAAAGGCGATGAAATTTTAACTTCATTTTCACAGTGTGAATCCAGAAAATTCCTTTGCTGGCAATGCAATAAAAAAATTCAATATTTTTTGCGGTCCTAGTAAGAAATTTGCTGGTCCACGTGAGACAATAAGCGTTATGTGTTTCTAACAAAAATGAAGATTGTGACCAAAGGCGATGAAATTTTAACTTTATTTTCACAGTATGCATCCAGCAAGTTCTTTTGCTGGCAATGTAATAAAAAAATTCCATATTTTTTGCGGTCCTAGTAAGAAATTTGCTGGTCCAAGTGAGAAAATTAGCGTTAGGTGTTTCTCACAAAATTGAAGATTGTGACCAAGCACGATGAAATTTAAAGTTTATTTTCACGGTATGCATCCAGCAACATCCTTTGCTGGAAATGCAATAAAAAATTCAATATTTTTTGCGGTCCTAGTAAGAAATTGGCTGGTCCAAGTGAGAAAATTAGCGTTATGTGTTTCTCACAAAATTGAAGATTGTGACCAAACATTAGGAAATTTAAACTTCATTTTCACAGTGTGCATCCAGAAAAGTCCATTGCTGGCAATGCAATAAAAAAATTCAATATTTTTTCGGTCCTAGTAAGAAATTTTCTGGTCCAAGTGAGAAAATTAGAAAACAGAAAAAAACAAAAAAAAAATTAGCGTTATGTGTTTCTGACAAAATTGAAGATTGTGACCAAGCACGATGAAATTTAAAGTTTATTTTCACAGTATGCATCCAGCAACATCCTTTGCTGGAAATGAAATAAAAAAATGTAATATTTTTTGCGGTCCTAGTTAGAAATTTGCTGGTCCAAGTGAGAAAATTAGCGTAATGTGTTTCTCACAAAATTGAAGATTGTAACCAAAGGCGATGAAATTTTAACTTCATTTTCACAGTGTGAATCCAGCAAATTCCTTTGCTGGCAATGCAATAAAAAAATTCAATATTTTTTGCGGTATTAGTAAGAAATTTGCTGGTCCACGTGAGACAATAAGCGTTATGTGTTTCTCACAAAAATGAAGATTGTGACCAAAGGCGATGAAATTTTAACTTTATTTTCACAGTGTGCATCCAGCAAGTTCCTTTGCTGGCAATGCAAAAAAAAAAATTCCATATTTTTTGCGGTCCTAGTAAGAAATTTGCTGGTCCACGTGAGACAATAAGCGTTATGTGTTTCTCACAAAA
>JADDOH010018529.1:0-11622 GCA_016648135.1 Agrypnia vestita
ACATTCCATATAAAAGAAAATACACACATTAAAAATATTATATAAAACAAAAGAGAAATAGTAAAATAGAAGAAGAACATATAAAATAGAAGAGTAATAAATAAAAATAAAATAAATAAAATAATATTTTATATGTTACTTTAATAACAGACCAACGTTTTATGGAAGATAAGACGGAAATATTAAAAAAAAATTGGCTCGTTGCCATACCTATTGATATTAGAACATTATGTAGGAATCTACCTGTAAAGTATGGTGGACTAGCTCTGTTACTGTTTGTGTACAATATATTTGTATTTATTTCCTATAATTGATTTTTGACCTAATTTTACTGAACTCCAAAATATTTAATGTTAATTTTTTTTCTCTACGTTTTTCTTGAAACAAAAATCGAATAATTTTCTTTTTTGCGAATATTGTTTTCTCTTTCTTTGTTATTTGTAATCTTTATAAACTTAAGTTCTTTGGCTTTGAGAAATGTTGTGAAAATATGTAAGTGAAAGAAAGATTTATTTTTAATTTTTCTTTGCAGCTTATTGTATCGTGATTATTATAATAATATCTATCTATATATATGGTTTTGTTCCAAAAATAAAACACAATCATACACATGAACGATCGTATGGAATATAACCAAGCATTTCTCCATTGCGTTTTACAATCCCGAAGGAAATATAGTCAATCCCCACCACTCTCCCGAACATCTCACCTGGATTAAATGGGAATATTGTTACTATTTAGAGGCTTTGCAAAACAATGGCACCTTCCACCCACAAACTTTTTTTTAACGAAATCTATAAACCGAGCAACATCGGGTATGGCCGCTAGTTTTATATTGTCCCGGTATCGTGGCTGTGGGAGGCAAATCTAACACTGGAAATGTATTATTTTAATAAAGTCACTGGAAACGAATTTAATCGGAGCACTGTTCTTAAATTCACAATCTTCGAAGCACTTTTGTCTATCGCTATGTAGATATGCTCCGTTTCACACGCAAGTATAAGTCTATTCATATAAGCTTGCAATATTTGTCGCTTGGTCATACTGCCGGCTATACCGCCGCTGTGTATTCACAGAAATGTCACAACAAATCTGACATACACTAAGTACGCAGTAGCCGGTTGATCTATTATATAGACAATGTCACGTCGCGATGGTTCCAGAATCTGTTGGGTTATTCTAGATCTTCGTATATTTCCAATTTACTTATAAAAGGTGTAGAGGTCCGCGATTACGTGCAATACTTTCTGCTTCTAGCATCTTGTGACACTATATTTTTACCTCATTATTTTTATTCAAAAAAGAAATTGTAGCACTCATTTACATTATCCTGTTACAAAAACATTTTCCAGTTATTATTTCATTTTACTTTTTTCAGGGTGAGACTATGCCACGGAAAACCTTTTGATGATTCATCAAAAATGGCTTCAGATGAGAATATTTCTCCCGAGTATCATCATCCACCTCCAATAAATGTATACCTTTCTTTCTTCAGTAAGTATGTACACGATCATTCTATTGAACCACCTTTGGAATCAAGAATCAGTTCTTCAGAAAAAGAAGAAACCCAAAGGCAAGGAGATGAATCCAGAATAATATTCAACGAACAAGATGAGGAAAAGCTGGTGGAGCACAGTGATGCTGCAGGTCCAGGAGAGTCTGAAAGCCAAAATGGTGATGCCAGTAATAATGGAGATAAATCTAAAGCCAAATCTGTCCCCATAGAAGAAGTAATCGATGTGCGTTCATTACCGGATAAGGAATTAACGAGACATGGTTTAATGGCAGACGGAAGCACTGAGTATATCAAAGAAAATGACGAGAAAAGCGGTGTAAGATCGTTGACCCCCGTGACACAAATTGATGACGAAGAAGAAAATTCACCAAGAAAAACCAGATCTTCAACTGAACTTGAATCTTCAAACCCAACCGTAAATGAAAGAATGAAAGACTTAATGATCAAAGACATCATATTATTTGCTGTCAAAACTGCTATAGACAATATGATAAAAGAAGCACTGAAAATAGATACCCTGCCAATAGGAGGTATACCTGAAGGAGATATTTCTCTCTCAGACGACGTTGAAGTAAAAACGGCAGACGAAGGAGTCAACAAACAAAAAAGATCAGCGGATAATGAAGATTCTGACGTGAAAATGGATATAAAAGCACTAAATATTCCTTCACTAGTGACCTCTATCATCCAGAGCGGCTTTCGTATAGCTGATGGCCAGCACTCGTCGCAAAATCGAAAAGAAAGATCGACTGACAATAATTACACGTTTTTTGAAGATGTGTATCGTTATTTGTTGGAGAAAGGAATTTTAGACCGAACGATTCGAGATGAAGTATCGAAAGATTTGATACGTCAACAATTGAAGATTAAAGGAACAGACGGTTTATTATACGATGCTACAGAGGAACACGATGAAGAAATTAATAAATCAAAAAGATCAGTAGATGATGAAGATTCCAGAGCTGAACCTGGTAGAAATGCGTCGGAAACTTCATCAATGGTGAATTCGGCTATCCAGGACAGCTTTCGCTTAGCTGGTGATCAGTGTCCTTGCCAGAAAAGAAAAGAAAGATCGGCAGACAAGAATTATAAATTTAAAGAAGAGGTGTTTCAAGATTTATTGGAGAGAGGAGTTTTAGACGAAACAATTAAAGATGCAGTATCGGAAGATTTAGTACGTCAAGAATTGAAGATTGAAGGAACAGACGGTTTATTATATGATGCTTTAGAGAAACATGATCAAGAATTTAACAAAACAAAAAGATCAGTAGAAGACTCCAATTCTAAACCTGATAGTCAAGCGTCGAGTATTCCATCATTGGTGACCTCAATAATCCAGGACAGCTTTCGTTTGGCCGGTGGTGAACGTCTACGGCAGAACAGAAAAGAAAGATCGGTAGACAAGAATTATATATTTAAAGAGGAGGTTTTCGAGGACTTGTTAGAGAAAAAGGTTTTGGACACAATAATTAAAGATGCAGTATCGGAAGATTTAGTACGTCAAGAATTGAAGATTGAAGGAATAGACGGTTTATTATATGATGCTTTAGAGAAACGTGATCAAGAATTTAACAAAACAAAAAGATCAGTAGAAGACTCCAATTCTAAACCTGATAGTCAAGCGTCGAGTATTCCATCATTGGTGACCTCAATAATCCAGGACAGCTTTCGTTTGGCCGGTGGTGAACGTCTACGGCAGAACAGAAAAGAAAGATCGGTAGACAAGAATTATGTATTTAAAGAGGAGATTTTCGAGGACTTATTAGAGAAAAAAGTTGTGGACACAATAATTAAAGATGCAGTATCGGAAGATTTAATACGTCAAGAATTGAAGATTGAAGGAACTGACGGCATATTATATGATGCTGTAGAGAAACATGATGAAGATGTTAACAAACAAAAAATATCAATAGATAATGAAGATTCCAGAGCTGAACCTGGTAGAAAAGCGTCGGAAATTTCATCAATGGTGAATTCGGCTATCCAGGACAGCTTTCGCTTAGCTGGTGGTCAGAGTTGTCGATTTCCTTGCCAGAAAAGAAAAGAAAGATCGGCAGACAAGAATTATAAATTTAAAGAAGAGGTGTTTCAGGATTTATTGGAGAGAGGAGTTTTAGACGAAACAATTAAAGATGCAGTATCGGAAGATTTAGTACGTCAAGAATTGAAGATTGAAGGAACAGACGGTTTATTATATGATGCTTTAGAGAAACGTGATCAAGAATTTAACAAAACAAAAAGATCAGTAGAAGACTCCAATTCTAAACCTGATAGTCAAGCGTCGAGTATTCCATCGTTGGTGACCTCAATCATCCAGGACAGCTTTCGTTTGGCCGGTGGTCAACGTCCATGGCAGAACAGAAAAGAAAGATCGGTAGACAAGAATTACATATTTAAAGAGGAGGTTTTCGAGGACTTATTAGAGAAAAAAGTTTTGGACACAATAATTAAAGATGCAGTATCAGAAGATTTAATACGTCAAGAATTGAAGATTGAAGGAACAGATGGCATATTATATAATGCTGTAGAGAAACATGATGAAGAAATTAACAAACTAAAAATATCAATAGATAATGAAGATTCCAGAGCTGACCCTGGTAGAAAAGCGTCGGAAATTTCATCAATGGTGAATTCGACTATCCAGGACAGCTTTCGCTTAGCTGGTGTTCAGAGTTGTCGATTTCCTTGCCAGAAAAGAAAAGAAAGATCGGCAGACAAGAATTATAAATTTAAAGAAGAGGTGTTCCAGAATTTATTAAATGAAGGAGTTTTACACACAATAATTAAAGATGCGGTGTCAGAAGATTTAATACGTCAAGAATTGAAGATTGAAGGAACAGACGGCTTGTTATATGATGCTGTAGAGAAACGCGATGAAGAAGGTAAGAAATCAAAAAGATCAATAGATAATGAATATTCCAGAGCTGAAGCTGGTAGACGAGCGTCGGAAATTTTATCGATGGTGTCCTCGGCTATCCAGGATAGCTCTCGCTTAGCTGGTGGTCAGAGTCCAAGTCAGGAAAAAAAAAAAAGATCGGCTGGCGATGATTATTTGTTTAAAGAAGATGTGTTACAGGATTTATTAAATAAAGGAGATTTAGACACGATAATTAAAGATTCTGTGACAGAAGATATAATAAATCAAGAATTAAAGACTGCAGGAACAGAAGGCATGTTATACGGCGCTGTAATAAAACGTGAAGATAACTGCTTTTGCTTGGTTAGTGGTCAGTGCCATTGCCAAAAAAGAAAAGAAATATCGTCAGGCAATAATTATTTGTTTAAAGAAGAGGTGTTAGAAGATTCATTAAATAAAGGAGTTTTAGACACAATAATTAAAGATTCAGTGTTAGAAGATATAATACAACAAAAATTGAAAATTGCAGGAACAGAAGGCTCGTCATATGATGCTGTAAAATGTGATAAAGAAGTTGACAAATCCAAAAGATCAAGTATCGGTGATGAACAGATTGTGACCATTACGTCGATGGTGAAGTCGGTCATCGAGACTAGCCCTGCTAGCAAGAATCCCTGGCAGACCGGAAGGCCGGTGAATAAGAAATATGATTTTTTGCGAAAAATATTTGATGAATTAATTACGGAAGGATACTTTGATGATATTCTAAACGAAGAGAGTTTAGGTGAAGTAGAATCCTTAGCAGAAGTGGCGGGACTGGACAAAAGTTGTGGTGAAAGTCAGGCAGGAGCCGCGAAACCTTTGGGGCCGTGCTCTAAAAGACTAAAAGACTAAGTCTGAAAAGGACCTTCCAAACTGAGTAAGTAAACATCTTGTAACGCAGGTTGGCGATCATTAATCCACGTATTCACTAGGGGACAAATCGCGAAACATTCCGCGCGGCATGTCGCATCAACATCTACGCTCGTGTTTCGGGGACAATGACGCGGTCATTTGACGTGTACACACCGGGACTCACATATCACTTGTCGCGGAAATGTCACCCGATGAGGTTATGATGACAGCTGCGTATCTATTTATTTTAACGAGTTTATCGAAACGTAATAGGAGAAAAAGGTGGTGGGTGCGAAATTATTTACTGCAAAGAGAAAGAAGGATGAATATTCTATGCGATCTTCGAATATCTGACGGATCTTTTTTCATTCGAATGACAACTGGTTTTGACAATTTATTACAAATAATCTGGCCTTCCATAGCCAAGCAAGACAATATTAAGGAACGCCGTTGGCCCTCACATCATTTTATTTTTATATTCACGGTTCGAAGTGTCCCACAAAATTGTACGGCGATGAGTTGGCGAACAATAATTTCGTTTCCCCACATTAATGTCAGTTGACAGATACAGCGCATGCGCATTCACTTGTAAACATACCACGTGATACTGACGCGCAGCCCGATGTCCCCTTGAGCTCGCTCGAGTACCGTGCGCATGGCAACGTTTCCGCGACGTCACGTAGACTCTATGCCGCGCGTGATGTTGAGAGATAATTTGTCCTCTAGTGAATAAATGGCTTTATATAGCTTGAAGCTCCAAATAGTTTCTTCATGTTTTTCGGCCGGGATGTCCTTAATCTTCCAGGACCTCTTCTGCTTGCGATTTTGTCTTGAATGATGCCGACATGGCCGAAATATTGCAATTTCAGCGATTAGCCGCCTGTAGTTCCACAATGCAAATGCTTCAAGTCGGTTCAGAATTGTTTCAGGGAGTGACCACGATTCCACTCCATATAAAAGCAGAAGAACACGCGTCATAATGTCACGTTCTGACAAAATCGCGTTCGAAGTTTTCAACATTACCTATTTATTTCTTTGTCTCGATATTGATTAAAACTTAACTGAATCAAACCACTTGGAGTCGTATTCACAATACATTATTTTTGAATACATGATTATAGCCATACTTAAATGTTGGCACTGTTCTTCTAGATATTTTAAAAATATTATTCTTATTAAAGTGTCATTTCCAATCAGAGGTCGGCGATAATATTGACGATTATGCTGGGACCTGTTTCTCAAGTTACGCAGACATGAAGTGCAGCGTCTTCCTAAGCTTCTTTTACAACTTATTTTCCCTGGATGACGAGCAGTGGCGTGCAGCGCATACAAGCAAAAAAGCTGTGCATTAGTAAAGATTCTGGGAAACAAATATTAATTAAATAATCCTTATCCTAAGAAAAAGTTGATTTAAAATTCTAGCCGGAATTCGTCCTACGGCTAAAAGTTTTATTTATGACGTTTTTGTTTAACGTGACGTACGTAGTCAAGTCGAAAAAAAACCGTGTATTATTTTTAATGCTGCGAGTTTTTTGTAATAGACAAGTAAATTTAGCGTGCTTCTTCGAAAGGTCCTATGCCAGGCGAGAACTACGCGCACGTCATTGCAGAAATGTTATTTTTTACAAATTGCACCCAAAACTTTCGATGTGAATTCTATTTGTCTTTTCTATGATGAATTTAAATACTTTACGGTCTATATTCTATGGTAAATACTAAATACCATCTGTCATATATATATATATATATCATATTGATATCATAAAATGTTTGATTTATTTTTGTGAAAAAAAAACGTATATCTGAAATTAATATTGTACCCGATTTAATTATATATAAATCGTCTTCGAAATATATTGAAATTTTTTGCCGTATTTGCTATACCTATATAAAATATTTATTTATTTAGGAAATATAAACTTCTTTTATAGCACAGTTATTTTTGTGGATTGAAGCTACTCAAAATAATTCATTATATACAGTTAATTTAAAAAAAAAAATGTATATACCCTTATAGGTATACAGTCAGTCACAGCATAACCTAAGATTATACTCACTGTACTCTACTGATGATGAGTTAGTTGGCTTAAACTATATATTTTTTTTTAAACAAAGAATTTTTTATTGAAAATAAAAATATTACATACATGTTAAAGTGAATATTACATTTTTAAAAATGTTTAACTGTCCCCAGAAAAGTAATACTTGTGTTTGGAGACAGGAGTATATGATACATAAGAGCATGAATGAATAAGTCAATAATGGAACAGTGTAGAGAAATATAAACATCATAAGATAAATATTAGTGACTCAACTAATTATTTTCGGATTATCGTTATTTTTATAATTCTAACTATTTTTTGTTTTAATTATGTATATTCTATTTGTTTTATGTGTTTATTGAATTTTGTATAGTTTGGCTCTTTGGCTATGACTATGAGTATTATGAGTTTGTGGTGTATTTTGTTGAGTAAATGTTTCTTTATGTATTTGTAAAATTGAGATGTTTTTGTATAATCTGTCTAATGTTGGAACATTAATTTCTTTAAAAAGTAAATCTGTAGGGAAGGTTCTATGTTTTTACTCCCTTTTTATTAACTCGTGGCGTCCGCTTGCTTGCTTGCCGTCGAAAAAACTTTGGATCGATTTTTAACCCTTTTCCCGTGATCCAATCGAGCTGAAACTCTGTGTAGTATGTAGGGTTATTTGGAAAACATTAATAACCTCGCAGAACTATATTCCTGCCTTGATTATGAGTCGAAAATGTTCAAGCTACCATGACCTTATATCAATAGGTATGGAGATATGCGACATCAAAGTTTGCATCTTTTTTTTTCAATATTTCTGACTTATTTTTTGTACAAAGTTGGACTATCATTACGGTAACTTATATCGAATATGAAAATTTCATTCGTTTCAATACAAGTTAACTAAAATGATAAAAACCCTGAAAAATTTCCTATTGGAATATTTTACAATTGGAATTCGAAAGTTTTTATTATTTTATTAGATTTATATTAAAGGAAATAAATTTATCATAGTCGATATAAGTTACTGTGATGATAGTCCAATATTTTACAAAAAATAATTCAGAAAAAACGAAAAAAAATGCAAACTTTGATGTCGCACATCTCCATAAGTATTGATATTAGGCCATAATAGCTTGAACATTTTCGACTCATATTAAAGGAAGAAATTTAGTCCTGCGAGGTTATTAATATTTTCCAAATAACCCTGTATATTGGTTGGATTCATTAAAATGAATTCATAAAATGAAAGCGATCCAAGTCACAATTATTATTGTTAATTAATTATTTTTTTCCTTTCCAGAAGTTCTGGACGGATGAGAGCTGGAAGTGTTCCAGATATTCCAGACCAGCTTTAGAAACTTGGTTGCAACTGAAGTCTGGCCGCTTCAAGACCTAAAGACCATCATCAAATTGAGATTTGACGGGAAAAATATTGACAAACGGCTCTTAAATGTGTAATATTTAAAATAATACATAATTATATTCAGCAAGTAAAAAAAAAAAAAAATGTAGTGAATAGTTTTATATAATGTGATTCATGTGTGCTGTAGGTTATGCAATTATTGAAAATAAGTATAAACACATATTTAATGAAAATAAGTATAATAATAAGTGAAAAACATAAACTATGTTACCTCTACTAGTAATTTTATACTAGTCTATATGTTTCGAGAGTTACGGAATCCTTCATCGACAGGTAAAGTATTAAACTGACTTATATTAAAATATTATTAATTTAAATTTTAGAGGTAAAAGTTAATGTTTTTCACCCAGTTTAATGATCAGCACGAATAATCTCTACAATGTTAACGCCAAATCCACCGATAATATGTATTGGCAAGATTTGATATGTTTATTTAAGTCTTCATTATAATTTTTGCATGTTATATAGGTATATTGTTTATAATATAATACGTATATTGCAGAGTAATAAAAAATATAATGATATATTTTTATATTTATTTCAAACCTTTTTTTTTATCCTTTAAATTGTATTTCATCATCATTGAAAATCTTGCTTAATACAAAAGGACATTGATTCACATCTATTTCATTTAAGAGTGTCTCACTAAGCTGAAAACTAACTAACTAACTTGCCACAGGGGTAGGCAGAGAGCACAGAACACCATATTATTCTATCTTGGCACACCACTTTTGCTTCGGCTACATTCATACATCTTCCAATGCAAGCTTTACGGTTGTTGGAGCCATCCACCAATATTTGTAGTATTTGATCACGCCAGGTCTTTCGCGGACGCCCTCTATTCCTGTTGCCTTCAACACTCACCCCATATATTTTCTTAATCGTCCTTTCCTCGCTCATACGTTATACATGAACAAACAATCTCAGCACTCCTTTCTTTATTCTATCTACCACACAGTCAGCATTACATTCACTTTGTTCATTCCTCACTCTATCGACCAAAGATTTTTCACACAAGCGCCTTAGCAACCGCATTCAGTCTACTTTCATTTCTTTTTTGCCAATTCCAGGTTTCACTTTGTCTCATTTGACAGGTTCTTTTGGCGATAATGGCATTCAGAGCACCATTTACCTTGTTACCCGCAGTCACTCTCCCTGAAAACTAAATAAGAACAAAAAATGTTGCTTCGTGAATAATACGGACATAAAATAAATTATAATTTACCTCTTATATACTCGAATCAATCATTTCAACACAGTGATGAAATTCGATGTTTTTCAACGGAGTTTTTCCTTAATTTAGTTTCATTGTTGAAAATAAACTTTTCAAGGATTGTTTCTAAGGTTTTGGATTGAATGAATGAAAATGAATCATTGGATTGTTTTTAATGATTTTTTGAAAATTCCCCGCATTATGAGTGGACTGTAGGTTTGGGTTTGGAGTGTTTCACAAAGCTGAAAACTAAATTATAACTAAACGCATTGCTTAGTTAATATTAGGTCCTTACATATGAAATTGGCGTTTAGTATGGGAAGAACATAAAGCCGATTTTTTTTATTATAATATATTTATTTAATCAAAGTATGTACCATTGCTATCTATGCACTTTTGCCATCTCATAGGTAGTTCATCGATCCCCTTACTAAAAAAACCATTCGGACGGGAATCAATAAAATCTTTGAAGGCGGTTTGGACTGCCCCATCGGAGTTGAATTTTTTCCTTTGCAAGAAGTTATCCAAATTTCGAAAAAAATAGTAATCTGTTGGGGCAAGGTCCGGAGAGTACGGTGGATGTCTTAGACATTCCAATTGAAGCTCCTCTAATTTGGTAGCCGTCTGTTGTGCAGTGTGTGGTCTAGCGTTGTCATGAAGCAGCAGTGGCCTAGAGCGATTAACCAGCCTCGGTTGTTTAGCAGCTAGCTTTTCCATCATGGTTTGCAGTTGCTGACAGTAGACATCTGCCGTAATCGTCTGGCCAGATTTAAGAAAGCTGTAGTGAACGACACCAGCACTAGTCCACCAAACGCTCACAGTAACTTTTTTGGAGTCAATTTTCGCTTGGGGCATGGTTTGGCTGGTTCGGCAGGGTTCAGCCATTGCGATGAGCGCTTCCGATTATCGTACAGTATCCACTTTTCATCACAGGTAATGATTCGATTTAAAATCCCGTCATTATTGTGCCGGTTTGAGTAATGCAACGCAGCAGTCAACGCGCGTTTGTGTTGGAGTTTCTGCTTTCACTCAAAATTCGTGATGGTACCCCATTTCAAGCTTTTTCACTTTGACCATTTTCTTCAAGTGGGATTCCTAAACGTTTTATCATAACACCGCAGCCATCAGCTAACTTCGGATGATGGTTTGCGATGGATTCCGCTTTCCACCAATAGCCTTCTATGTTTGTTTTTCCTCAATTGTTTTTTTTTCTTTTCTCATTCTGAGTCAACTCATTTGGTCTCCGAGGCCGGGCCACGGGCTTGTTCTGACAGGTCGACGATTGTCACAGAACGACAAGTTGGAACACATCATTAATCCTTCGAGCCGTTTCTGCAGCACTGGTGCCACGGTGGAACTCGTACTCGTAAATAACGCGATATTTCAAGTTTTTCATTTTGTAAACCGAGTGACGCAAAGAAAAAAACAATTGAGGAAAAAACAAATGAATTATAATTTTCAAAACACAAATACATGAGTATATATGAGCTGTATAAATTTGGATTTGGAATTCCTAACCAAAAAGAAGATATTTGAGATCAAATTTGCCAGTACGGCAAAACGCCAATTTCATATGTAAGGACCTAATATAACGGCCATAAAATAAATAATTATTTTATCTCTTTAATATTCGAATCAATCATTTTAGCTCTATGATGAAATTCGATGTTTGTGAATCGAGTTTGTTTC
>JADDOH010018533.1:0-10588 GCA_016648135.1 Agrypnia vestita
TACTATCGGAACGCCTCCTGACTATATATGACTGGAACACCGCTAATGAAGATGATGATGATGATACTATTGAAACGTCTCCTGACGATATACAACTGAGACACTGCTAATGATGGTGATGATACTATCGGAACGCCTCCTGACTATATATGACTGGAACACCGCTAATGAAGATGATGATGATGATACTATTGAAACGTCTCCTGACGATATACAACTGGGACACTGCTAATGATGGTGATGATGATGATGCTATCGAAACGCCTCCTGACTATATATAACTGGGACGCGGCATATGAATAGACAAATAAATACCTAATTAATTAATGAATCATTCAATCAATCAATCAATTTGATGTATTCCTATCAATTTTATTGTGAAAAACGCGTCAAATTCGTTCTCTCTCTTCGGGGTGGTCGCGCTTTTTTTTTCGTAAGATTTCAGAGCCAAGGGTAATTCTGTGAATTTTTAAATTTTGTCGTAAGAACACCCTCATGGTCGTAGCTGCACATGTTAGAAAGCCATAAATTTCTAAGGAGACGGGGTACATGATTTTTACCAAATTTTCTCCGAATCCGTGCTAAGGAAGCTATTAGTTTCTAAAACCAACATTTAACATTGTTCGCCAGTCCGTTCAATTATTGTAGAAAAATCTCGCCTTGCTTCCGTATATTCTTGAACGGTAATAAATTATATAGCCCCTGACCGGGGTGGTCCAAAAGCCATCTGTGCCTTGACGCTCATTCCATCTATTGTTTGTTAATATTAGACTAATTATTAATAACAAGATATATATAAGAGCAGCAGATAATAAAAAGTTAGCTGGATTGCGATATTTTAATATATAATTATAGGTAGATATAGGTAGACGATGATTAGGATTCTTTTATCAATTTTAAATGTAAATAATTATAAAATTTTCAATTGTATGTATGTCAAATGCAATCTAGTTGTAGTAATATTATATTTGCTAGTGATTATGTCATAGTTCGGTTGACCACCGAAAATAAGTTTAAAAATAAGGTATGCTAAGATATATTTTATCGTATAGATTTAGATAATTGTATAGTTAATTAAATAGTGTATATGTACTTGTCTGTTAGGTATATTAATAATAATTTGATGTTGTATGTTAATAAATTAATTGTTAATGTAATTAATTTTATGAAAAAAAAATTATTTATAAGTGGTATTAATTTTTAGATTTTTATTTCTTGTTAGTTAAGATTAGTTAAGTAAAATAATATTAGGAGGCGTGGCCGAATATTAGGCCTAACGAATAAGATTAAGTGTTGGACAGGAGGGTAGTGGCCAAAAACGTTGAAGGGAAACTGAAATGTATAAAAACCCTGCGTGGCCACTCCCACAGGCAGTTGGGACTTGGGAAGAGTTGGGAGTAGATCGTTGGAAGGGCAGTTGGGACTTGGAAAGAGTTGGGAGTAGATCGTTGGAAGGGCAGTTGGGACTTGGAAAGAGTTGGGAGTAGATCGTTGGAAGAGCAGTTGGGACTTGGAAGTCTAGAAGTGAGTAGTGAGTGTTAAAAGTCGTGCGAGAAGGTCGGCCGGCAGTGAGAGATGACTGTCGGCCGACCATCAATTAAGTGAACCGCGGAAGGAGCGCCGAGAGAAAGAGAAACGAGAAGAAGAGAGACGGGAACCCGACTGGTCAGAGCGACAGTCGGGAGGACTACGCCGAGGAGCCCCAGCAGAGGAAGAAGACTCTCTGGAGAGCCGGGTGATCTAAGGTAATCTTGACTGTCAAGGTGACAGTCAAGGAGGCTGAGGAGAACGTCTGGAGTCCACCAACAGCGGCGTCAGGTGGATTGATGTAGCCTGACGTGGCCGCTGTTACGGACGAGGAAGAAGAGGACGAGGGCGGGGCCGAAGACCATTGGAGATGGTCAGCTGGTTATCAGGGCGATAACCAGCCCGCCGCCAGCGCAGAAGGAGACCAGCGTGAGATGGGCCTCACGCCATGCGTCGGGGGAATCGTCGCTCCGTGATGCGTACAGCGTCGCGTCGCCGGACCAGGACGTCGCCACGTTCAAGACGATAGAAAGGTAGAATTAACGTTAGATAATAAGGTTAGATTTAACGATGAATTTCCAATTTCAATTATGTAAATATATGTACGATTCAAACTCGAATGTTTTCATTTAAATTTTCCCACCACCACTCCCTTAGTGATCATCGCTCCCCAAATTGTTTGATAGCACGTCAGAGTGGCGATCGTAGCCGGGGATCTGCCCTCTGAAAAGTGGGAAATGACCACGAGTGCGTATCAAATTAAATAAATAAATAGAAATGAATAAATAAGTTCGGCGTCGAGCACACGGGCCGCGCGATCCCTGGAAGTTCACACACATGCAGAGAAGGGTTAATTTGGCAAATTAATTCGCCCCTTTTATGGTCAGTACGGATTTGACACGCAAACACCTGTGAATAAACACATGTAAAGTTTACGGTACAGGGGTTAGCTTTCACTGTCGGCGCTTCTTCCGTCTCTGCCTGGGGTGTCGAACCCGAGACCATTCTTCTTAATCGTGCGCCACCTTTATATATCGTTAAAATCTCAAACGGAAAGAGGATGACATGACTTACCCATCTGCCGCCGATTATATCCATTCCAGTGCATCGTACTTTCACTTTATGTACCTCACTTTATACCTAAGGATTGCGGACACTTGCCTTGTACGCGCATACGATTCACAGGCCCCTAATTAACTATAGTTCGCGACCTAACCTTTGATCCTGCCATTACGCGTTTATAAGTTTCTGTAGCTGGGGCTTAGTATCCAGCCTCTGCAACTACACGGTATACCTATATACTTTAATCAAACCGAAATTAGACATTATTTTCTTTTCTTCAAATTTATATTCCTCGAGATACCGGAATTAGACTCTAGCTCGACAATTGTAAGTATTCATATATCTTAATAATACTGTAACATAGTCCTTATTTCCGTCTTACGCATCCGTACTTACCCGGGTCATCGAAACTAAACTCTAATTCTAACGATCATACTCTAATGATTATACGCACCGATATTTTTCATAAAAACCGTTACCCGTTATTTTCCGATGTTACATATTCTTATATTTATCCGAAATACCGGGATTAAGCTTTGAATCTAGGATTCCATGCATTTATAAGTTTTAAAAAACCCATGAAGCAACCACTTGTCCACTTGTTGCTGTTAAACAATTAGTTGTTTCTATAATAAAACCCCACTAGTCTACATCTTTATAAGGTCAATACATATTACTTTTAGGGTCCGCCGATTTGGGTTTTGTCCTTAATATTATTCTTAATATAAATTTATTATCATCTCGAATATTTGATATCTACTCCCCGGCAAGTACCCCCCCGGATCATTTTAATATAGTTTAACAATAACGGGATTCTGTAATTTTTACAAGTATAAACAACCCCAATCTTACCGAAACCATTTTATGTAGTGAAAGACGCGGGATTTATATTCTTCCTAAAATGTAAAATGAACCCAGTCTAGGTGAAACATCCTTATTTAGTTTTAGGACAACGAGGTTTACGCGTTCCGCGAGGAATATGATATAACCCGATCTAAACGAAGGTAATTTTATATAATTTTAGGACAGCGGGACTTACAAATTTCATAAAGTATATCGTGAAGCCAATCTAGGCGGAGACACTACGTATATTTTAAACAGAGTAAGAGTTTAAATTTTACCATCAAGTCTAATACACCGCAAGAATGTCCTAGGCATAGTAAACAAAATAGCGGTCAAAACTGTAGTGTTTCTATGTTCATACGTTTTAGCTCAAAACGAATATTATAAGTTTCACATTTATAATACAAGACGCGAATTTCTAAACGAAACATTTTAAAATAGTTCTAACCGAAATCTATATATTTCAAATTTATTAAATGAAACGCGAATTCTCGAGCGGAAGCATTTTATATAACTAAATGTAACGAAATCTTATATAGTTTCTAAATAAGAAGACCCGGCCCCAGGCGATTTTTATATATTTTCAATATAACGAGGCCCTACATCTTTATAGGTATAATACAACCCCGGTCTATCGAAACAATGTACTAGGAGTTTTTATATGTTTGAATACATAATATACGTTTTTTTATACGCGTGATTTACGTTTTCGTACAATACAAAGTAACCCGAATTATACTAACGTGATTTTATATAGGTTCACAACCGCGAAGTTTACATCACTCCTAAAGTATAACCAGAACTAATTGAAACATTTTTTTTTCATAGTTTAAGTCCGCGAGGCAAATATCTTTCATAAAATATAAAATAACCCGAACCAAATTAAACTTATTTTTACCCTATATACTTTCCCCAACGCGCAAAATAACCCCGGCCGAAACGTTTTTATATGTTTTGATAGCGCGAGATCTATGTTTTCTATATAATATAAGATAACCCGGGCCGAACGAAAGCAATTTTATATACTTTATAAAATAGTGAAACTTGTACATCTGTAAAACCGTAAATAAACCCCGACCCTCACGAGATTATTTTATATAATTTTTTGGAATAATGAAATCTTATACATCTGTAAAATTGTAAATAAGCCCCGATTCTCACGAAATTATTTTATATAATTTTCTAGAATAATGGAATTTATACATCTGTGAAATTGTAAATAAACCCCGATCTCCATAATTTTAAACGAAATGAAAATCTAGATTATTATAGGCTAAATCATGACGTATTTTTTTAATCCCTGAATTTATTCGCTATAATTTTAACGGACTCTTAATATTAAACATAAACAAAAAGATTATTAAAATAACTAAATATTCTTTCAATAACTAAAATAAATCCGGTCTAATCGAAACATTTCATATAACGAAATATTATATGCCTTACAAATGTAAAAATTAAAACGAGACCTCGCGTATTTAGCAAAAGATAGGTATTTTTATAAGACTTATTTAAAATCGAATCCGTTAGTAACAACTAGGTATCTTTATAACGCACAGCTAGTTTCCAGAGATCCGCCAATACTATTCCTGTATACTTAGTAAAACGAAAATTAACTAAATTTGAACCCTAGCGGTTCCTGAAATTCTGCGAGTATTATTCTGTGAACCAAGTAAGACGATAAAAATAATTAACTTTATAGAATATAGAATATTATGAATGTAAAGAAGTCAAAAGTAATGGTATTCGAGAAGGAGGAAAGTAAGACAACGTGTGAAATACTAGTAGGCAATGAATGTTTGGAACAAGTAGATGAGTTTGTGTACTTGGGAAGTATGTTCGATAGAAGAGGGAATGTTGAGAAAGATATAGAGAGGAGAGTGACTGCCGGGAATAGGGTGAACGGTGCTTTGAATGCAATAATTTCTAATAGAAATATGTCTACCGAGGCAAAACTGGCGGTACATAATGGAGTTCTGGTACCGACACTAATGTATGGAAGTGAAGCCTGGAGCTGGCAGAAGAGGAACGAAAGTAGATTGAATGCAGTGGAGATGAGGTCCCTTAGACGTATGTGTGGTAAATCCATGTATGATAGAGTAAAGAATGAAGATATTAGGAATGAATGTAAAGCTGATCGTAGCATAATACAGAGAATAAAAATAGGGTCGCTCAGGTGGTTTGGGCATGTTGAGCGAATGAATGAGGAAAGAATGGTAAGAAAGATATATGATGCAAGTGTTGACGGCGCCAGAAAAAGAGGGCGACCACGGAAGACGTGGCATGACCAGATTAACCAGATACTGGAAGATGGTCCTGTTAGAAGTCTGAACAACCGTCGAGCTTGCATGCGAAGATGTATGAATGTAGACGAAGCGAAAGTTGTATGTCAGGACAGAAGAGTATGGCGCTCTATCCTCTCTGCCTACCCCCTCGGGGAAACGGCGTGATGGTAAGTAAGTAAGTAAGTAACTTTATAGAACGTAGTGATTCCCGAAGTTCTGATATGCCAAATTAATTTCCTTTATAAAATAAAATCAAACCCGTACTCTGAGTTAAAACCCTTTTAACAGGACCTCGCGTATTTAGCATAAGATAGGTATTTTTATAAGACTTATTAACAATTTCCCGCGTGTTTAGCATAAAATAGGTATCTTTATAACGCACAGCTAGTTTCCGGAGATCTGCAAATATCAGTTCTATATATGCCGGACTAATCAACTTAATAAAGCGCAGTAATTTCCGAAGTTCTAATATGCCAAATTAATTACCCTTTATAAAATAAAATCAAACCCGTACCCCCCTTTTCTTTTATCGTGAGCAATCAACAATGTCGAAGAGTATAATTACCCGTACACCACTTTCACTTGAAGTTAAACTATAATTTTCAACCACTGGGACACTATCACTATCACAAGTCGACGGTAACTCAAAAACCAACCGACGCGGATTTCGCACCCCCGTAGACGTCCACACCGACTGTCTCAATTCTGACTCCGCGTTACCTCTAATACCCCTCCCAGCAGCCAAAGGTCCTAAGTCGTGTGTTTCCAGGATTTTCAATATCCTACTTTCCTTGATACCCAAATCTTTGTCCCTTAGATTCAGTTTGGCAAAAAAAAAACACATTCCCTCTTGGACCTGTCAGTTTGACTCCACCTTCTGTTGCGGTCCCTGTCTCTGTTTTGGGGCGGACTCGGTGGCTTCGGACGATTTAAATTCGCTTCGCAAGCGCGATAATTAATTTTTAATATTTAATTTC
This sequence comes from Agrypnia vestita, assembly GCA_016648135.1. NCBI lineage: Eukaryota > Metazoa > Arthropoda > Insecta > Trichoptera > Phryganeidae > Agrypnia > Agrypnia vestita. The sequence continues at coordinate 6,695 of JADDOH010018533.1, forward strand.
TAAGTTCAGTCCATATTGTCGTTTGATCAACCGTAACCACAATCTATCGGGTACTCCCCTAATCATAGTTGATGTTTCTTCACTATCTACCATTATCATGTCCCGTTCCCTCGTATTTTCACTCGTCTTTATCGGAAATTTAACGTTTCTTGGCCGCTATATCATGGGGTCAATTTCCATATATTCACCACGTGCACACTGCATACCTAGATATAACAATCATCCAAAGGTACTATACCTAATTTTAAATTAATTTTGGGCCATCTTTTCTCGTGGATCACCCAATGAATCCTGTCTTATGCCCGCGGCACCCCGCGCACAGGGACGTATTAGGTCCCTCCGTTGCGGAATTTAAACATAATTTGTAACCATTTATTATTATTTTTATTGGCAGTAAGATTTATCCACAAAATAACTAGGTTACATAGACAGTGAATATTCTCGAACAATATAATACTGGAAGAGTACTATTCGCTATAACACAATAAACTATTAATGTAAGTTAAAGTAAATTTTTAAATTCAGTGGAAAAATTTTAAGATCGTTTTGCTTTTAATTTTTCCCAAAACAAAATAAATAAACACACAAATACACACTCACACAAACCCACTATTGGACATGTTTTTCTTATTCTTTTATCGATTGTATGTATTTGTTTTCGCGTAATTGGCCCAAAACTCTGTACATCAATTATTGTTTTTTCTTCAAAGATTGATTAATTATATGGCTGTAAGAAACCCAATAAATGAAAATAAATAAAATAAATAAGTAAATAAACCTCCAGTGCCGCAGGCAAGGCCTCGGATTAATTCAGTGCTTATTTATTGCCAAGGTACTGGACGCCTCCGCTGATAACTATATACCACTCACCATGTTCTTAGAGGTGTGTTGAAAGATTGCTAGTATCTGTCGAATCGGTCTCAAGTAGTTGTCTGTATTTGTACGTATATCATTATTACATGCTCTTGCTATATCCGTTCCACTTCATATTATTGTTCCTCCCGTCTTTGAATTTCTATCACACTATGTTCTCCTATGTTTTTGGTATTTATATACTTGCTTCTTCGCGTTATATTACATTTACTCCCAATTATATTTGTTTCATTTATCCATCCATCTATAAGATCCCCATACGCTTTATCCTTTTATTTCATGTGTAGATGGGCCGCAAATTCATATTATTTTATTTACAATATTCTTATCTGGATACACTTGTTCAATTATGTTTTGTGGGTTATTACTACCAAACCCGGCGAAATCTGAGCTAGAATAGCCAATCGTATACACGTTACCCGTCCTGTTGAAACTACGCTAATGGCGGACAGGTTTGTAGTGATTACATAGTTAATATATTGTATCTATATTTGAGTATTTTCTTTTCTTGTTGTGCCATTAATATGCTTACACGTTATCGTTATCCCTTTTCTGACTATATATACCGTCATTGCGCAATTACCTATCTGTAGACTGACGCTCTGTCGAGAAACGAAAACGAATCATTATTCGCTTCTCGACAGAGCGTCAGTCTACAGATAAATATAATGGAATCATAGTTAACTTTTCTATCCGCCTACGTTATTCGACTCCCGCGAAACGAAAATGAATCATTATTCGCTTCTCGATAGAGCGTCAGTCTACAGATAAATATAATGGAATTATAGTTAACTTTCCTATCTGCCTACGTTATCCGACTCCCGCGAAACGAAAACGAATCATTTTTCGCTTCTCGACAGAGCGTCAGTCTACAGATAAATATAATGGAATTATAGTTAACTTTCTTATCTGCCTACGTTATCCGACTCCCGCGAAACGAAAATAAATCATTATTCGCTCGGTTAAGGTCACCCCTCTGGTACATCGTATACGTTTAATCTGAGCTTCGCGGCCAATTATTTATGGGGCGCTTTCCTCTCGCGAGTCCCTAATTAGGACCCGCCTTCCTTACTTTTGCTTATATCTCCCATCTCTCTTGCGCGGCAATCCACTTAAGAAGGCGATTAATGACATTTAAACGGTTTCAAAAACCCAGCAAAAAAGCCCATAATTCAGAAACCTCGTGGAACTGTCAATATCATCGACACCTTAGAGTAGACGTTAATCGGTTTTTTAACGGCTCAAAACGCAATAACCGCGACCCAAATCTCTGAAATCCGTGTTCAGTATATTTTTATGGGGATCACATGTGGACCGCTCGGACCGCATCGATCGTCAACCATTTGTACCAAACACGGCTTTACCACAAGATTAATATGATTTATAAGAATTGAATAGTAACTGCCCGTAACCTATATCCGATCAATCGCTACTAACTCCCTCCCAATACTAGCGTTTCATCATTCCCAAATTTTGTAGCTCCAATACTCCGCCAGGTGGGTTTAGCTCAATTTTTCCCGCGTAGCATTTAAATCATCTTAGAGTTCAAAATAAAAATAATAAAAAAAAAAATCTATAGAAACAGGTGATTCATCACATGCCCCCCTATTGTTCCGTGTCAGGAGTCTTATTACGTCTAGGAATCAGTCACCTGGCGCGGAACAACACATAGGCCTAGGGTAACTGCTTTTAGTCTATCCATTTTCCCGATATTATCTGTGTCTCACGTCCCCCCCCCCCCCTAGGTTCCTTAGTCTCTCCTCCGCCCCTTATCGCCTAGCCACCCCCCTAACTCCTTTAGCTCGTCGCCCGGCGTCGTACACAGCCCTTCAACCACACCTTCGTTTTCATGTTTCCGCGTGCCTCTAATTACACCTGCGAGATTGTCGCATGGGAACTTAAGGCCCTCCACTGTGGTGCTCGGTGCAAAATGGAAATACATTTATCTTAACTTAAGGAGCACGCCCCCGCCCGCGTGCTTAGGTGGCCCACTACCATAGTGTGACAGGACCTCCCTCACAAAGGGCTCAAAGGCTGTGTGCAACCTCGCGCTTATATCTAGCTTAGTCGAGCGGAGGCCGGGTGGTCGGGATGCCCCCCTTGTCGCCCCTCCACTTCTCACGACGTTTCTCCCCCTTTCTCTTTATTCATGCGCACCCCCCAACCTGCCCGTCATTCGCTCGACGTAAGGTGTAATAATGTTCCCTTAAACTCTAGACTAATTGAACTAGGTCTTAACATTAGCTCACTACATGCAAGGTAGTGCAAAAACCCTCGCCCAGATGAGCGGTCAGCCCAACCCAAATAAAACAAATCTAAGAAAATCCAGAGGTAAGTCTAGTCGCACAAACAAGTAACGTCGATCCAGACGCACACATAAACAAAAATTTTAACGGGTCCTCCTTATAATTATAACAGACACGAGGGCTCAAACAAAATTAAACTCTAAACACATAGACAACTTCTTTTCGAGAAAGTTCATAGTTACCATTTTAAATTGGAATGCGCCGACAAAATTCCGGCAATCACATAAGTAACTTTCGGGAACGGGAAGTACATATTCAAACAATCAAGAATGTTTCAATAGATTAAGCTAAAGCACATAAACAAATCCAAAACAAGGAAGTTCATAATCGTAATACACAAAACCCTCGAAGAAATTTAACCAAACACATAGCAAAAAAATATTTTTTTTTTTTCTGAACTCCCATAATTAACGTCAGACCAGTACTTCTCGACAACATTAAACAAGTGACACATAAACAAGTTTTAAGACATGAAGCTCATAATCAAGAGTAAACAAGAAATCCCCGACAAGGTCCACCGAGATTTACATAACCAAAATTTAAAATAAGACGGTCCGTACTTTATCCAAACAGGTAGACCCCAACAATACTCATCAAGTACCACATAAAATTTAAAACACGTAAGTTCGCGATAAAACTAAGCAAGACACCCCCCTAAGAGCCAGTAGAAGGTACATAACCAAAGTTCAAAAATAAGAAAGTTCACACTTAAATA
>JADDOH010018535.1:0-31109 GCA_016648135.1 Agrypnia vestita
TTTTTATACTCGTTTTTATACGCGAGATTTACGTTTTCGTACAATACGAAGTACCCCAAATTATACAACCGCGAAGTTTACATCACTCCTAAAGTATAACCAGAACTAATTGAAACATTTTTTCATAGTTTAAGTCCGCGAGGCAAATATCTTTCATAAAATATAAAATAACCAGAATCAAATTAAACATATTTTTACCTTATAGACTTTCCCCAACGCGCGTAATAATCCCGGCCACATGAAACGTTTTTATATGTTTTAATAGCGCGGGACCTATGTTTTCCTATATAATATAAGATAACCCGGGCCGAACGGAAGCAATTTTATATACTTTATAAAATAGTGAAACTTGTACTTCTGTAAAACCGTAAATAAACCCCGACCCCCACGAGATTATTTTATATAATTTTTTAGAATAATGAAACTTCATACATCTGTAAAATTGTAACTAAGTCCCGATTCTCACGAGATTATTTTATATAATTTCCTAGAATAATGGATTTTACACATCTGTGAAATTGTAAATAAACCCCGATTCTCACGGAATAACTCTATATAATTTTAAACGAAATGAAAATCTAGATTATTATGGGCTGAACCTGATACCCCGCGAGATCAGCTATATAATTTTCACTAGACGTATTTTTAATCCCAGAATTTATTCGCTATAATTTTAACGGACTCTTACTATAAAACATAAACAAAAAAAATATTAAAATAAACTAAATATTCTTTCGATAACTAAAATAAACCCGGTCTAATCGAAACATTTCATATAACGAAATATTATATGCCTTACAAATGTAAAAATTAAAATGAGACCTCGCGTATTTAGCAAAGATAGGTATTTTATAAGACTTATTTAAAATCGAATCTGTTAGTAACAACTCCCTTTATCTTTTAACAGCTTCCCGCGTGATTAGCATAAAATAGGTATCTTTATAACGCACAGCTAGTTTCCAGAGATCCGCCAATACTATACTTAGTAAAACGAAAATTTAACTAAATTTGAACTCTACCGTTTCCTGAAATTCTGCGAATATTATTCTGTGAACCTAGTAAGACGACAAAAATAATTAACTTTATAGAACATAGTGATTTCCGAAGTTCCGATATGCCAGATTAATTACCTTTATAAAATAAAATCAAACCCGTACTCTGAGTTAAAACCCTTTTAACAGGACCTCGCGTATTTAGCATAAGATAGGTATTTTTACAAGATTTATTAACAATTTCCCGCGTGTTTAGCATAAAATAGGTATCTTTATAACGCACAGCTAGTTTCCGGAGATCTGCAAATATCAGTTCTATATATGCCGGACCAATCAACTTAATAAAGCGCAGTAATTTCCGAAGCTCTAATATGCCAAAATTAATTACCCTTTATAAAATAAAATCAAACCCGTACCCCCCTTTTCTTTTATCGTGAGCAATGTCGAAGAGTATATTTACCCGTATACCACTTTCACTTGAAATTAAACTATAATTTTCACTATAACCACTGGGACACTCTAAGTCGACGGTCACTTTCACTCAAAAAAACAACCGACGCGGATTTCGCGCTCTCGTAGACGTTCACCAACTCCCTGATTTCTGCTGTGTCTTGACATTTTAAACCCCCCCTAGCAGCCAAAGGTCCTAAGTCGTGTGTTTCCAGGATTTTCAATATCCTACTTTCCTTGAAACCTAAATCTTTGTTCCTAAGATTCAATTTGGCAAAAAAAAACCATATCCCCACTCGGATATGTCAGTTGATCCCACCTCCTGTTGCCGTCTCTATCTCCGTTCCTGCGCCCGTTTTGGGACGGACTTGGTGGCTTCAGACGGTTTGAACTCGCTTCACAAGCGCGATAATTAATTTTTAATATTTAATTTCTAAGTTCAGTCCATATTGTCGTTTGATCAACCGTAACCACAATCTATCGGGTACTCCCCTAATCATAGTTGATGTTTCTTCATTATCTACCATTATCATGTCCCGTTCTCCCGTATTTTCACTCGTCTTTATCGGAAATTTAACGTTTCTTGGCCGCTATATCATGGGATCAATTTCCATATATTCACCACGTGCACACTGCATACCTAGATATAACAATCATCCAAAGGCACTATACCTAATTTTAAATTAATTTTGGGCGATCTTTTCTCGTGGGTCCCCAATGAATCCTGTCTTTTGGCCGCGACTCTCCGCGCACAGGGACGTATTAGCTCCCTCCGTTGCGGAATTTAAACATAATTTGTAACCATTTATTATTATTTTTATTGGCAGTAAGATTGATCCACAAAATAACTATGTTACATAGACAGTGAATATTCTCGAACAATATAATACTGGAAGAGTACTATTCGCTATAACACAATAAACTATTAATGTAAGTTAAATTAAATTTTTAAATTCAGTGGAAGATTTTTAAGATCGTTTTGCTTTTAATTTTTTTTCCCAAAACAAAATAAATAAATAAACACACAGATACACACTCACACAACCCACTATTGGACATGTTTTTATTATTCTTTTATCGATTGTATGTATGTGTTTTCGCGTAATTGGCCCAAAACTCTGTGCATCAATTATTGTCTTTTCTTCAAAGATTGATTAATTATATGGCTGTAAGAAACCCAATAAATGAAAACAAATAAAACAAATAAGTAAATAAACCTCCAGTGCCGCAGGCAAGGCGTCGGATTAATTCAGTGCTCATTTATTGCCAAGGCACTGGACGCCTCCGCTGATAACTATATACCGCTCACCATGTTCTTAGAGGTGTGTTGAAAGATTGCTATTATCTGTCGAATCGGTCTCAAGTAGTTGTCTGTATTTGTACGTTTATCATTGTTACATGCTCTTGCTATATCCGTTCCACTTCACATTATTGTCCCTCCCGTCTTCGAATTTCTATCACACTATGTTCTCCTATGTTTTTGGTACTTATATGCTTGCTTTTTACTTGCATTTACTCCTATATATATTTGTTTCATTTATCCATCCATCTATAAGATCCCCATACGCTTTATCCTTTTATTTAATGTGTATATGGGCCGCAAATTCATATTATTTTATTTACAATATTCTTATCTAGATACACTTGTTCCAATTATGTTTTGTGGTTATTACTACCAAACCCGGCGAAATCTGAGCTAGAATAGCCAATCGTATACACGTTACCCGTCCGGTTGAAACTACGCTAACGTAGGGCAGGTTTGTAGTGATTACATAGTTAATATATTGTATCTATATTTGAGTATATTATTTTCTTGTCGTGCCATTAATATGCTTACACGTTATCGTTATCTCTTTCCTAACTGTATATACCGTCATTGCGCAATTACCTATCTGTTGTAAAAGCCTGAAGAGCGTTAGTCTACAGATAAATATAATAGAATTATAGTTAACTTTTCTATCCGCCCACGTTATCCGACTCCCGCGAAACGAAAATGAATCATTATTCGCTTCTCGACAGAGCGTTAGTCTACAGATAAATATAATGGAATTATAGTTAACTTTCCTATCTGCCTATGTTATCCGACTCCCGCGAAACGAAATTAAATCATTATCCGCTCAGTTAAGGTCACCCCTCTGGTACATCGTATACGTTTTAATCCGTGCTTCACGGCCAATTCCTATAAAAAAATTTATGGGGCGTTTTCCTCTCGCGATCCCCCGATTAGACCTGCCTTCCTTAGTTTTGCTCAATATTCTGCCTCTCTGTTGCACGGGGATCCACTCGAGATGAAGATATACGGCTCTCAAACGGTTTCAAAACCCGAGCAAAAAAGTCAATAATTCAGAAACCTCGTGGAACTGTCAATATCATCGTCACCTTAGAGTAGACGTTAATCGGTTTTTTAACGGCTTAAACTGCAATAAACGCGACCTAAATCTCTGAAATCCATGTTCAGCTTTTTTATGTGAAGCACATGCGGACCGCTCGGACCGCATCGATCGTCAACCATTTGTACCAAACACGGCTTTACCACAAGATCAATATGATTTATAAAAATTGAATAGTAACTGCCCGTAACCTATATCCGATCAATCGCTACTAACTCCCTCCCAATACTAGCGTTTCATCATTCCCAAATTTTTGTAGCTCCAATACTACGGCCAGTTTAGCTCAATTTTTCCCCGCGTAGCATTTAAATCATCTTAGAGTTCAAAATAAAAATAATAAAATAAAAAAAAAATCTATAGAAACAGGTGATTCATCATAACATCTGTAGAATGATGTTACCTCTTGTGCATCGTCACCTCACCTCACCTGCAGAGTCACGGCAATAAGGTAATAATAGTTCCTATTTGTAGGGAATGGATGCATTACATTAAAACAACATATATTTATAAGTTTTATTGCATAATATTATCGGTTATCGAATACAGGACATTCCACACCTTAAAAGCTCCTTTATATAAAAATACAATGACTACGTGTTGTAGCTATTAAGGACATTATAACAAGCAAATAAATTTTTGAATAAATTGTAATATTTCAGCTTAACAAACATTATCAATAGGCATGTATAAGTCATTTAAAGTTTGTGCAATAAACATTTAAACCTAACAGAGAAAAACAAAAGATAAAAAAATCTAGATTATATTTCAAAGGGTTAATGTGAAGTTTTAAAAAGAAAAAAAACTAAAACTGAATAAAATATATATTATAGAATATTCGGCAAGGAAAAGGTATTAGTATAATTTCTGGATTAACTCATTACATTTGTGTGTGAAACACAAATTAGCACCATATTCCGGACAAAAACACTAGTTACACTAAATAAAGTAGTACAGCAAATTGACTGACATAATATTAAGATCGGGAGAAAACTTAATACGAGTCTTGTCTACTGAACATGGCGCAGTCGGGGCCTTGTAATTATTTTGGAGAGTTGCAACAGTTACTGGCCCAAACTGCACCGTGAGGCGTACTGTCAACCCAGGCTGCGGAGAGTCTCAGCCCGGGAATCTGGAGCGCGACGGGAGACAAGGGGGCGGGTGTTCCACTCCCCGCCCGGCTCATTTCGGTCCGACACGTCCTCTCTTTGACCGTACTGAGTAACAAAAATATCTCAAGAAAATTATTTAAACGTCAAAATGAAACGGTGATGTGAAATCAGATATATAAAAGGTATGAGTATTCCTAGATCCCGTGTCTTACAACAACCACCTCGATCGGAGATAAGTTTGTCACTACACTTAAACTAACGTAAGACTAAGTACAAATTCGTGTTGCGATACATAAATATATCTTTTCTTATTTGTCACAATTAGTGCATATAAAAATTAGACCACTGGCGGTCAACATTCGTATAAAAATTTATCGATACATCATCTCATTTGCAGTTGTGTAAATGCAAATACAACAAATGAAATCACAGTGACCAGGAGTGCCGCAACAAGGAACTATCTCAATGGAAATGTAACAGAACCCTAATACTAACATTAATCCGACTGCCTTAAGCCAAAATCTGTTGTTCAAGCTACAATAATTTACATTTATACACCTTTGAATCCAGCTTTGTACAATGTTGTAAATGAATGCAAGAAACAATCAAAATATTATTTTCCCATTATGGCACATTAAAAATTTTCATAGCTAATCACGCTTTATAAAGAATGGAAAATTTGATTCTGAAAAATATATTCATTTCTTTGAACTGATAAACGTGACGGTTTTATTGTAACAAAGATCATCTCGGGGATTCGGTTGGTTTTAGTTTCTAGACAGGGGGTGGACCATTTCGGTAGACGAGCATGGGTTCGAAGCTCTGTGCCAGGTTGTTAGTCATGGCGCAGAGGTCCTCTCGGTGGCCGGGAGCGAGCGCAGCTGCCCCGAGCAAAAGAAGTAACAGCGCCTGGAACGGAAGTGACGCTCTCACCACACGACCCAGGAACCTACAGCCTCTTCTCAGCACTCCGGTGTCTACGTCATCTCTGTAACATTAAAAATTAAACACATTTATTAAAGTAATGTCTAATTTTACATCCACATTTATGACATAAAAATTATTTTTTCTTTATTTTGTTCCAAATAAAGTAAATATGTAAATGGTTCTATAGTACATTTACCCAGGGTAGATTTATTCAAGAAAATTTTAGTCATTTAAATCATCCTTTCAATTCACTAATTTTTTCCCCATAAAACATTATTTACAATAATATCAACACATCTGATAATTCACTTGTACGTGCATTTATGGAAATTCCAATGGATCTTTGTTTATAAATCTCCAAAAAAGTTACGACTTCGTTTTTCTTTTCACTTAGAAACTACCTTTTCTATTTACCTTATTTAATTACTACAATATTATTTATTATATAAAAAATGTCAGAAAACAATCCACATCATTTACAAGAATCATGCTAAGCAATATTTTGACACACATTTTTTTAAGTGAAATGGTATGATACAAATATAATGTATCACAAATATCCAAAAATAAATTGAAATTACGCACACTTATTCTAAAATGCACATTCTTAAAAACAAATGAAAATGATTAATTGAGTAAATGGAAAAACATAAGGTTTGTAACGGATATTATTGGTTCATGCACAAATTTACTTTTACATGATCTCGTGTCATTGCACAATTCAGGGATCGGCAAATAGATGGCCGTAAATGTCATAAGAGTAGATATAATAACAAAATATATACATATAATGTATTTTGAAAGAGAGAAATGCAGAAAAAAAAAATTTTTTGAAAATCACATTACTACTTTGCTGTTTGAAAACTAAACATATCATAAAACAAAAAAATGCTTCAAATCATTTTTTCTTTAAGTAGCTCATATCTTTAAAATTTGCCAATCCCTGGTACGATGATTAATAGTATAATATGAATATATGCAGATAATATAATGTTATTATTATTTGACTGAAACATGCTTTGTTATTTTTAATCATTAGTGTACATAATTCCATTGCATTAACTCCATCTGGGTATTAGAGCGATATTATAGAAAAGACAAAATTAAAAAAAAAACTTTTTGATTTATTTTAATAAAAGTCATGTTGCTAATAATAAATTGTGACTTGTTAATATTTGAAGTATCCTATTAAATGTTTCCATATTTTAATGTGCAAAATATGATAATGATTTCAACAGGTTTCACACATGTGCGACATTAATGTTGCTTGCGTGTTCCGTCTCAATGGAGGTCATTATTATAGCGTTGATCATCAGTAAATTAAAATAATAATTGCCAACAAAGATACAATATTTTTATTTGAGATAAAAACAAACAAAAATGTTTGTAAACACATAAAACATATAGCTCTTTTCAAATAAGCTTGCAATTGAGTTAGTGTGGGTACGGTGCGTAATACGCGCATTGTTTCGTTGTGTTGAGGTTACGGGTACGCCCTTTCGTATCTGTAAACTTAAAACAACAAAACAATGCGCGTATTACGCACTGTACCCACACTAACTCAATTGCAAGCTAATATGAAAATTTTAAATCATGTACGCTTAGCAATTCATTTAAAACATGTTAAAACATCTTGCTTTGAGCAAAGTATAAATAATTAAAACATTTTATTAAATAATTTTTTTTTAATTTTTTGAGATATTCCACAGTGTAAAACTTGGTCTTGGAGAAATGTCAGGAAAAGAGATTGGATGTATACAGTAGAAAAGTTTTATTTATTGGACTATGATCTAATCAGTATATATGATATGACAATGATAAATAAATGGTCTGTGTTTGGAGTGATTTATATAATATGTATATGGTATGATGAAAACAATCCCAGGTCAGGAAAAAAACATGCTGAAAGAAATATACAATCTAGATTTCACAATATATTATTAGTATAACAAGCATGCACAAGAAGCGGTAGGAGAGACAGTCAAAAACAAGAATATTTACGTTTGCTCATCGCTTTGTGGAGGCTGCGTCCCAGTAATGCCACTGGTTCCAGATTGTTCCAGAAGCTATGAAAAACCAAATTAAAAATAAGGTGCAATACACTATAAAAGCAAAATTTGCTGAATAAATAATACACAATACATTTCAAAAACTACAAAACTACGTAAACCAAATAACATACTGTAATATTATGTCAGATTGCTGTCAAGGGAGAAATTCTTTAAATATGATCTAAATTCTTTAAATATGATAAATACATATAACAAAAATGAATGTGATTGGTAGTGAGAATAATATTTATTTTTAAGAAAAACCTTATACGATTTGTAATTACCAATCAAATGTGAGTTGTTATAAAAATAGTTTGTAATATTATTTAATCAAGATATAATAAATTTATCTAAAGCAATGATTTATCGAACATGCAGAATATATTTATTTAATAAATAAATACCCATATCAACATTAAATAAATGTCATAATCTAAAATATATAAACAGATTTTGGATGTCAGTTTAATAACAATAAAAAGTTGGATTGATTTATATATAATGTTAACTTTAATACTTTTATTTTACGATCTAAAGTGCAACACAAGAATAACTATCGGGACGTGAGTCTGATAAAAACGTGTAGGTATTAACATTTTTGTGCTATACTATCTACAATATTCTCAAGGACATTGCACACATTTAATGAAATGTAGATAATTTCATTCCTATCTGGTTCAGACAGAAAATAGGATAAAATCAACACAGACAAAAATAAATACTTTGATGTTCCAGTTACGATCAAGTAATGTTCATTTTAAATCTCCTTAAAATTTTTCCTGAAATTATTGATCCATCAGTAATGATCCCACTGATTACAAAATTAATGTGACATACGTATGAGAATATTTAGACAATTAAAATGTGCTTGCAGATAAATTACAAAAAAATTTGGAATTATAACAAAAAACTGACTTAATATTTTGACTTTCTTTTTGCATATTTTGAAAAACTCATCGCCAACTATATTGAGTGTAGCATTAATACATTTATTAAAATAAGAAAATCTTACATCTCTGGACAGGGCGGAGAGGGTGGTGTCCTCCCCGGGGGTGATGCTGCCCGCTCCGTGGCCCAGGACCGCGCCCAATTTCAGGACGTACACGGCCGTGAGCCTTCGCAGCGACTGCAGTCTCAGCCGAAGCTCCGTCAGTCTGCACACCAGACTGCGTGTTAATCATTTAGCAATTATGATGAATGAAGCGATGATTGCCCGATGAAAAGCGTGAACAACTGAACAGTATGCAGTCAAATACCATTTTTATCTTCACTGCAGCCTCCAAAATGCAGATGACATACAATATTTAAGCCATATAAAAAAATTGTTTTAAAAACTTGCACAAATAAATAAATATGAAGTAAATAATAAAATTTAAAATATGGAGTAAAGATAATTTCAAAACAATAAATAATTGGTATTTAACTGCAAATTATGATAACAAAACATAAATATAGTAAGAAAAGGAAAGCAATTAAGGAATATCTTGAACAAAGACACATCTATTTTACATTTATAAAGCTTAATCTTGACAGGTTCAAAACATAAAACAAACTACCAAATGGTCCCCCATTAAATGAAAACAGCGTATATAAACATTGGCTTTTTATATAAACATACTGTAATGCAAGCAGCCATTCTTTTTTACAAAATTTTTTTTGAAAATCAGAAAAGAAAACTCACTTTTTACAAATAGTGGTGGATCCTTCCGGAGCATCTTCAGATCTGAGCAATTGATCTGCAGATTCTTGCAGGCTCACCACCCGGGGTTCACAATGTTCTAACTCAGCGCGCAGATCGGTAAACTTGCGGAATTTGGATGTAATTATAGACCTCTCTGCTGTTAGATCCACTGGTTCCGAGGACCTGATGATGTTTTCAGTAGTTTCTAGCCATCTGCAGAGTTCTTCTATGGTTGCGTGGAAATCTTCATTGCTCATCAGTGCCGTTTGTAATTTGGTCTGCCATTTGGCTGCGGTTTTACAAACGGTATCCCATCTAGAGTTAATGGTCTCGAGCCTGGCTCGGAGGTGATCGGCACGATCGATATCTTCCGTGTGATCGGCTAAATGTACTCCGACGATATTAAGAGATACAATAATAGTTTTGTGACTGTCCAAGTCTAGTAAAAATTCTCTATGGTCTTGGATAATATCTTCTAGGAGCTCAATGTTAGATGGCAAGGTATTTTGTGTACTCTGAGTCCCTTCAGCAAATTGCAACCATTGTTCTAATCTCCATAAATCATTGTCCAGTTGGTTCCAATTACGTTGGGAGCAAAGTGGACACGTTAAGCGGCCAGCCTCACTAAAATAACAATGAATTATTAACAAGTCGAAAATATAATTCGTACACATATTGTTTCCCTTCAAACAATAGGTATCATCTAACATCTAACATTAACATAAATCTGAGATATTAATTTTTCAATTGCTTCAGCTGAGTTTGATTCATTGCCAGATTTCAGGTACATTGTATAATATGACTAATACATTTTATTTGGATTCAAATAAATATAACTGTTTCTAAAAAATAACTTTGTTGTGTTATCTCCCGAATATCTAGGAAATTTTATATACTCGTAACACAGTTTTAAAGAGAAAATTATTATTATTTAATTAAAGTCAAATATCTTTGCTTACACCACTTTATTAGATACAAGGCGTACATGTTTCGAGAAAAACGTTCTCGAGACATGTACATCCTCTATATAGGGTTATTTTAATATTTCAAATGCTAATAAGTTAATAGTAATGACAGTCCAACATTTTACAAAAAATAAGTTAGAAATATTAAAAAAAAAAATTCTAACTTAGATGTCGCATATCTTCATAACTATTGAAGTTAGATCATGCCTGCTTTGGCATTTTTGATTCATAATTAAAGCAGGAATATAGTCCCGCGAGGTTATTAAAATTTTCCACATAATCCTATACAATAAAGTGGTGTCAATGTTATATATGTCACTATCCACAGCTTATCTTCTGAAGAACCGTTCTTTGAAAAATTTATTAGTATTGCCCAAAATATCAGATGATACCTTGTTGTTCCGAGGTCACGATAAATACACATATGTACATAATGATACACAGTACTTCTATCTATATATGTATATGTTTATTATTTTAGTATTACTGAATGAGTCATATAGAACCAAAATAAAAACTGTACAAAATTCATGATTTAGAACAATTGATGAATAAGGTTTTTTAAAGAGTATGTATATACGTATGTATTTATAAATCAACAGATCAGCATTAAAATTTCTTACAAATTTAAATATTTATTTTTGAATCATGGAAAGTGCTACACTGATTGGTTGAGGATTACGACTCATTTTCAAGTGATACAAATGATTTGTGCAATGTGGCACATAGTTAAGATAGTGTAGTCACTTTAAAAAATAAACATCAATAAAAAATTTCTTAACACTTTACTTTTAGCAGAGCATGCATACATAGAATATTCAACTTTTGTATGAGCTATCGTTATGACTTGTGATAGACCTGTGGTTGGCCGAAACCATAAAGTTTTTAATTTGAATCAACTGCACGGAGAATTCTTACTTTGTTACCAAACAAGAAATATTCAATTTTTTTTTAAATCCACTTAAGTCATATTTAGGCATCAAATGTCTTGTTCTAATATTATACTATAATTAGAACAATATGGCATCTTTAGTTTATTCTATTGTTCTGCATTTGGTTCTATACGATTCAAATAATGTGTATGTCACCACCGTGAAATTAAATGGAATAAATACTCAAAATAGGAATAAAACACAATCATGGAAAACAAAAACTTACTGTTCACAGCTAAAGGAGTAAGCATCAACGTAGACAGACCTGAGCAGAAAAGAGGAAGCACACCATATATTATAAAACCCATGCCACCGATAAGTGATTAAGATAAATCTAGATAGGAGCATTGAAGTAATCATAGAAATTAAAACATGTAGATCATGCAGTTGAGATAGATATTAGGAAGTGAAAAATTAAAAGCGCAACTTTTTTAGTAGTAGGGATTGGCACACACAAAAATAAGAGTGTAGAAAAGAAGATACACAACCAATATTAAAAATACATTTCTGAAAGTTTCAGGAAACCACAAAAACACGTACCTCAGACTCCTGATGTGTTGTTCTCGTTTTTTAGAAAGTAAAAGAAGTTTTTCATAACGCTCAACCAAAATGTTAACTTGGCTGATCTGAGACTCCTCTTCGTCGCAGTCACATTCCATCAGGAGCACGCTGCTCAGATGTTTGATCAGCTCTACGCTCGATTGGCAATTAGCCGAAAGTTTTGATATGGTAGTTCCTAAATTGGCATGTTCCGGACTAGCTTGTTGAGGTTCTGGGGTGGACACGATGGCTTCGAGAGCATCGAGATTTTGAATGCATTCAGTTATTGCAGTTGTTAATTCAAACATGAACGCATCCTTGGATGTCAAAGATGTCATTTTGGAAAGCGGAGATAATGTGTCCACTTGAATAGCTGAATCTTGTTCAAACTTGAGTGTTTCCACTTGGACACTTTCGTCAACTTCTTGAGGAGGTTTGCTAATTTGTTGTTCAATCTCTAGTTTCAACTGGATTATTCTCAATTGAATATCTTTCCAGAGAAGTTGGTATTCGTCAATCATTTCTTGTACATCTTTCTGTTCTTCCTTCGTACTCCTCTGCATAAGAACTAATCCCAATTCATCTGCATTTTGTAATAGTTCACTATAGGATTGAAGTTCATTGTCAATTTTCTGAAAGAAAATGAAAATATTTAAAATAAAATCAAAAATTATTTTGTATAATATTTAGTGAATGACAGTAAAAAGAATGATGTAATAATTACCTCGAGTTGTTGCTTTTGATGTTTGATGTTTTGTCGCCTAGGAAGATGTTGAATTTGGGTGAGATGGACATCCACTTGCGTCAATCCCACGACTGCTTTCCCGTGAGCATCAACAAACTTTCGGTGCATCGCAGTGTCCTGGCGCAATAATCCCAATAAACGAAGAGCACTCGGAATCAAATTATTCCATCTGACGATCATTGTTCTCACTTTAGAGATAAGATTTTGCAAGTTTTCTGGTTCCAAACCACTGGATTTCACGAGTTTAGAATATGTGTGTTCTAGTATTTGAAGCGCCGGACTTCTCGAATTTATATTTTCGATGAGATTTTCAATTTTGGAAATAGTTTCTGGTATTCTGTCAGATGAAATGCCTTCTATTGTATTTTCAATTTCCCGAAGATATGATTCTTGTCTTTCCAACCACTCTTCTTCTTCGTGATTCAACTTAATCAGTTCCTGGAGAAGCGACCAAATAGATACAATTCGTCGTTTTCTCAATGTTGATTGCTCACATACTATTTTCCACCTCCTTTCAACATTTTCAGTGGCCAATTTAAGGTTTTGAGTATCAAAGTTAGCGTTCCAAGTATCAACATCATTAAGTAAAAGCTCATAAAGATTTAAAACATCACCAATTTCCCCACTTTCTTCCTCAATGGTCGCTTGCAGTTTATCATGTTCCTCTAGATTTTTATCAAAAACTTCTTTCGTAAAGGATTCAACGTACAAAGGTTTCCATAGCTGGGCCTCAGTCTGCGAGAGCCACTCTCTTATTTTGGATAATCTAATTTCTAGTTGCAGAATGGTTTGCAGAAGATCCCTAATCTTCTTTGTCCTGGTGTTTCCAACCTGTTTCAGATGGTTCCATTTATCATTTACCTTATCAACCTTCTGCTGGATTACGCTTCGCTGATCTCCTTCGTCATTGCCGTAAGAACTGATCAAATCCAATCCCGTACTTGTGATCCATTTGATTTCTGGCTCCTTGAGAATCATGTCAGACTTGAGGTCACATTCCAACTTGTGCAGAAGATCTTCAGGTTTAAGGCCTTTCGTAAATCCTAGTTTGCTATCTTTCTCTAACCTGGATTCTAAATCAGATATCCAAATTACAAATCTAGAATGACGAGAATCAAATAATAAGTTTAATTCCAGCTTCTCTTCGAGTTGATGTATCAGAACAGATAACTGGTGATCCAAATCTGCCTGCTGTTGCCGTAGAATCCAAATCCTTTGGCTTATTGTCTTATTATCCTGCGGACTCACACAGTCCTTCAGTTGTTCTTGGATAACACTCAGATTGTCCAAGTCTTTCACTAAATTACCCATGTTTTTACGATAATCACGAAGTTTATCCAAGAGATCTTTTGTTTCTGATCGAGTTTTCGGCAGCGCTTCTACAGATTGCGGTACCGCTTTTTGAATGTTGGATAATACGGACTGCAAGGTAAATATTTGAGATTCGTAATCGGAAATTAATACAGTAATGCGATTGATATAGTCTTTCCACGTTTCCAAGCCGGCTTGCAAGTTCTCAATTCTTTTTACAATTCCGGTGTACTCTATTCTGATGGAGGCAGCCAAAGGATCTTCGCAGAACTCTAAGAGATTTTTCTGTTGGGTGAGAAGATCCTTAGCTTGAGCTTGACCCGACGGAACTTTGTCTATTAAAAATTGAATTCTGTGTAATATTTTGGGAACACGTCTCATGTGAATATACCTCAGTTGTAGCTTTTCTCTTTCTCTTTCCATGTCTTTCAGCCACTGCAAGAGCTTCGCTTGGTCGTTCCTGTACTTGTCCCAAGCCGTTATTCTGTCGCTTATTTCTTTGTGGCGATCCATTATCCTAGACAATGTTTCATTGTGAAGGTTCGTCAGAGAACTAAATTGTTCCATAAGAGTGTTGTCGCTCATTTCCAATTTATTATCTTCGTCGGGGCTATCATTTTTCGAAACGAGAACCGATTTTTGCGTAGCAAGAAGATTTTGGTGTATTTCGCAAAGGTGTTTTTGTTCTTTAAGATTGTGGTAGTCTTCCGGAATAGTTCCCGAAAGGAACGACTGGACGTGGTAGAGATATTCCTGCCAGAGCCTCAGAGCGGCCACTCCGTCTTGGCTCCTGACCAGCTGGGAGGACAGCCTGTGATATTGCTGGAACGTTTCGCGGAAAACCGTCTGCCAAAGTTCCAATATTTCGACGATGGAGGTTTCCGTTTTGACGGCGGGTCGGATTTCGAAGGAGTTTTCCTTGACTTCTTGCAGATGCGTCTCCGATTTGCCCAGCGCCAGCAGATGGTTGCGCAGGGCCACCAGCTGCTCCTCGGTGTTTTTCCCGTTAGTCTCTTCGACCGTAGAAAGGCTCTGAAAGATACGATAGATTAAATTAACGGAAGGCTTCAATCTCAGAAATACACTCCGCGAGCAAGGTCACGGCTATTATCTCCATCGCGGACGGGGCGGCCCTAATGGCGCTCCGTCACGAACTTACGAAACAATTAACAACATTTGAGGTTTACACGGCGGATTGATTAAGAGCGTAAAAGTTGAGGGTTACCTCCTGCACGGCGCTGAGGAAGTCCTTGGCGCGGCGCAGGTCCGCGCGGCGCCTGGCGCGCGCCTCGGCCGCGCCGGCCAGCGTGGCGAGCGAGGCGCGCACGTCCTCCAGGCGGCTGCCCAGCGCGGCCAGCTCGCCCCGCAGCGGCGCGGCGGCCTCCAGGCCCACGTCGGCCGCGATGCGCGCCACCAGCGCCTTCAGCTCGCTCAGCCGCTCGCGGTGCGCGGCCAGCGACTCCTCGCACACCTGCAACCAAAATTTCCCTCCATCACAATCTATCTAGTATTATGGACTAGCTCTGCTCTATTAGTTTTTAAATATTTTTTTTAAATTTTAAGGATTTAAAGTCGGCAGTTTATTTATCTTAAAAAAGGATAAATAAAAAAAATTTAACTTCAATTTTACAATTTGTATGCACAAATTAAGCAATGGGAAAATTTCACAATTTTTTAAATAGAAGTTTATCGACATAGCCATTTCTTGCTTGCTTCGTGCTTCATCACTGAACACATTTGGATTGTGAAAATTAGACCTCCAGAACGCCATGCACGCGCCAGCCATGCGGCCACATGCCCGAAATCATATTATTCAAATATTAATGCCATAAAACTATAAATAAAGCCAATTTCGTGGATATTAAAAACATCTGTCTGTGTTTTATTTCGATGTAAAGTTCTCCGCCTCTAAAAAACCTTTATAGTAAGTACATTTGAAAAAAATAAGATTTTTTATTTTTTTAATGAATACAGACAGATTTTATTGGGCAGTTTTAATATTGGAACAAAGTTATGTAATATTCCAATATATTACATGTTTTATTCCGCGTAGTCATTTGCCTGAGATGATTTGTATTTTGATATTTTTTCATATCCATTCAAAGGATAAAGTTATTTCAAATCGTGCATTAGGTATCAATGTTACGAGTCGATTATATTTTAAAAATTAAAATTAACTCGTAATAATGGTTCATAGCTCAGAGAACGAATATGAACAGATGCGCATAAACGCACTCAGGTGTCGTATGCGGTGTACCTGGCATCTGTATTATGTATAATTGAATAGAGAAAAGCCGGCGCTAACTCGACCAAAGTGACGGCAGCGCAATGTGTCACGAGTGTGGGGACGTCAGTGCGAAGTGCAACAATTCTTCAAAACAATTCCATTATCAAGCAAACATTCGTACAGCGAAACTTGGCTACAAATAGTTTCCCGAGGAATGCGCCGCGCTGCAGGCGGAGCACGTGTTCTGGGAGGTGAACTAATCAAATTATAATCATTTCTTTCATTTATAAATATGCACATACATATATAACGCGTACTTAGTTCGCAACTGCATCACAACTGTTATCGATTTTTAAGTATCTTTGTAACTAAGTATTTTGTAAGTAATATCGCCATGGCTGTCAAAGTTGTACGTGTATAATTGCGCGATGGGACCGAAATGTTTCAATTTAAGAGCGAAAATGATCGACTTGATGGAACGCTATTTGTTCACACAATACCTACAAGGAACGCAAAGATGGTCTGTACGATGTACGCAAGGATATTGCATGTTAAAGGAAAAGGATCACAGATGTGGCAAGTCAAAAGTGATGGTATTCGAGAAGAAAAGTAAGACAAGGTACGAAGTACTGGTAGGAGATGAATGCTTGCAACAAATAAAGGAGCTGTTTCTAGCATGTATAGATGATGGTTAATGTGGTGTATACGTGGTTTGATTAGTGAAAGAACAGGCGGTGATAAATACTGTTCAGCTTTATTGTATAAATCCGTGTTGCGGACCTATACTAGCCACCGTGACCTTATACTATCGTGGACGGGAAGAAGAGGGCATATAAAAATGTGCGCGCATGGTGCGCGCACATCTTTATATGCCGACTCTTCTTCCCCTCTTGGGTCAGGGTGGCCAGCCTAAAAACACCACAATTAAGTTTGTCATATTGTCAAAATCATATTTGTATGCCATAACTAGTCGACATATAACATCTTATTTGTCAGTTTTGTAAAAGAGCTCTACTTATAATAAACCAACTTTAAGTAGATAGTTCAAAATGTGCGGTTTCTCGTCGTTTAGTTACGCGCGACTAGTGCCCAGAATTAACGTTGTTTAGTTACACACACACACACATGACTCGTGCCAAAAAACGACATTGTTTAGTTACACATGATCCGTGTCAACAATTTACATAGTCTCCACAAAAGCATATTTCGTACACGGAGTAGGCAGCTGATTACTTGGCAGGTGTACTCGTATGTAGTTATCAACCTCGGTCCGATAAATAAATATTTATATGAAATGATGTCACGAATGTTAATTAAATTGGCGCAGAGACTAAGACGCACGACGCATCAGTGAGCCTGTGGTACTTAAGGGGTTGGTTTTTGATTATCGTACCGTACCCCAAACAATACCAGAGGAGACCGAATGTAAGATCACCGGAGAGCAGATTGAAGCAAGGGAGACTGAGGGGGAGAACAGGTCGATATCGTTAACAATACGATTAATTTTGTTTATTTCTTTGTTAAAGATTGTATTCCTCGACATACTTTACTGTTTGTGCTACGCTATGGTAGATTCGGTCACAAATTACGTACTAAGCAGTTATGGTCTAACTTTTCAGTCATATATAGACCGAATAAAAATATTATAATTAAGAATATTAAAAACGATAGCAAACAAAAAACAATTGGAAGATTGTAAGAATCAAACGGAAAATCTGTTCAAATGTGTAGAAAACGGACAAGCGCCGTGATCGTTTTCTGCTGATTATGTTTTGGGGAATAGTCATATTAAAAGTGTTTTAAGTGGCGTGGGCGCTTTCTGCAGATTTCAAAATGTTGTTTTCGCGATTAATAAATATTACAAAGCGGCTTGGTTGGTTTTAGTAGAACATATAATTGATCTTACTCCGTCCGATGACATCAATATCTCATTTTTACAAAATTGTGGCCTCTTCTTACGTTCTTCGTTCTGCGTAACTACGTTCAATTGAGCCCCGGATAATCTGCGTTTTACTACAGTTCAGAAAAATTTACTTTTTAAATATAAATGATTTTGTTTGTACGATATAGGATGTAGTTATTTTTATTTATTTATTAAATTAACGCTTTACTTAATGTACATTCGTAAAGCTTAATTTTACTGTCTCACTAGAAGCTGTGTAGAGACAAGGAAAGTATCGACACTATCGACACTAAAATTACAAAAATTAAATTATTATCAAACTAAATTATACCAAAATCCGTTGGTTAAAGATTTTTATCGTTTTAATAATAATCCTTTCATTATTTGACATCAACATTCCTACAATTTTATTTTTATATTATAATATTTATAACCCGCGAACAATGGCGGAATTTTATTTTTCAATTTAACTTTACATTAAGTAATAATTAATTATGTACTAATTAGTCAAAACAAAAAAGCGTATTGGGAAATCGATCTAAAATGTAAACTTTTATGTGTATCTACTATTTGAAATTATACCTACCTACTATTGTTTTAAAAGGAATAATGCCTTTATTTAATTTAATAATGCGATCATCAGCTATCACACTAATTTTGAAAACGGAATTAAATTGTTATAAATTCTAGAAGATTAGATTAGATAGATAACCAAATTATATTGGATAATGTAATTGTTCTTCTTCCTGGCACTGCCCCAACTCGGTGGTGAGCTGGCGGGGTCGGCCCTTCTCGTTCTCAGGCCGTATTTTCTTCGGTTCCGAGTGTCGCTTTCATCGAGGCCGTTTCGTCGAATCATCCAGAGTTCTTTGGAAAATTAAATATAATGTAACTGAAGGGCAATATTTATTTTTCCAAAAATTTTAATATTTTTCGTATCTCCTGTAACGTTACAGTTTTGGCGTTTACGGAAAATTTGCTTTTCGGTGTCGATATGCATTTTTATTGTTGTTGACGGATGACAGAAAGCGTGGAAAAGCAGACTCGAGACTATTGAGCCATCGAAGTGCTCTAAAAAGTTATCCAATTTGCTAAAAAAAACAATGCGAAATTGGATAAATTCCAAAAAAAAATAATTGTAAAAAATAAGCTAAACCAAGAAATGCGGAAGAACATTTCCGAGTTGGAGTGACTTTTGAAAAGTTGCTAATTTTCCCGCAGAGTGATAACTGGCGCACACGCTCGGCGCGAGCAAGGTCCTTATAATTCGTCCTAATTTCACCGCACCTTTCTTTTTTCATGACCTACAATACGAAGACGGCCTCTTCGTTGCCTTATTTGCACCGCGGGCCGAACTAGGCGAGAGCCGCGCACTGCGGGCTCGCGTCCGTGAGAGCGACAACTTCGAGCGAAGAAATTCTAATTTTTAAGTCCTCACTTCATAAAATCCATAAGACATAGGTACTCATCGTTGAGTACGGGAACGATGTTGCTTCTTCGATATGAATATTCCTTTGTACCGATGCGTAGGGGACGAGAGGGATGTGTCAAAAGTGTCCGAGTTTAGCGCTGTCGGTGCGGCGTCGCTTCGTTATTCAAGGCCAATTGTGACAGTTTCACTTGAGATACAGAATCAAGCAACACTTTGTTATGTAGCTTAAAGAGTACGCTATTTGTAGTTCATAATAAAATTTATTTGCGATAAAAATTACTCGAGTTATGAGACAAGTTTGTGAATTGAGCGGTGACCATTTCAAACATGTAGAAACTGTAATTTATAATAACGAAACAAGATAAATTACGTTGCTGACGTTCTACTTTTAAAAGCTTGCGGCATGAAACAATATTTTCTACACGAAAATAATTAATTTCGACGATTACACCCAAATTTCAATACAATTTAAATATGTATGTGTTTTCGGAGGCTACCGAATAAAATGTGTTTAAAAACAGCGCAACTTCCTTGTGGGGGGTTCGTGGGTAGGGTTGTGATATACACGAAATTAGACACCAACAAGGACGAAATATTTCCACAAATCAAAAGAACAACACACTGTGTTACTAATTCATTGTAACGTAGAGAAAACAGGCATTGGGTAATTTTTCTGGTTGTTTTCGTATTACTGTTTCAATTATTATGGATAAGCTGTATGTTTAATGAAATTCAGACGATGTTTGAAGATGTAAAACATCAAAAAAAGATTTGGAAACGAAAACAAAATACGATGATCTGTTTTAAATGTAGGGATAGATGGAAAGCGAATTCTATACAAGACTGGCGTCTGAGGCATGTGATGCGTACGTATTTTCATTATCATTACATTATTTTACAGAATGTTGAATTCTTCAGAGAAATTTCCACAATTCAAAATAATTGAATTTTTGCCGATATATGTACGTATACAAATATTAGGTCCTTGCATATGAAATTGGCGTTTAGTATGGGAGGAACATAAAGCCGATTTTTTTTATTATAATATATTTATTTAATCAAAGTATGTACCATTGCTATCTATGCACTTTTGCCATCTCATAGGTAGTTCATCGATCCCTTTACTAAAAAAACCATTCGGACGGGAATCAATAAAATCTTTGAAGGCGGTTTGGACTGCCCCATCGGAGTTGAATTTTTTCCTTTGCAAGAAGTTATCCAAATTTCGAAAAAAATGGTAATCTGTTGGGGCAAGGTCCGGAGAGTACGGTGGATGTCTTAGACATTCCAATTGAAGCTCCTCTAATTTGGTAGCCGTCTGTTGTGCAGTGTGTGGTCTAGCGTTATCATGAAGCAGCAGTGGCCTAGAGCGATTAACCAGCCTCGGTTGTTTAGCAGCTAGCTTTTCCATCATGGTTTGCAGTTGCTGACAATAGACATCTGCCGTAATCGTCTGGCCAGATTTAAGAAAGCTGTAGTGAACGACACCAGCACTAGTCCACCAAACGCTCACAAGTAACTTTTTTGGAGTCAATTTTCGCTTGGGGCATGGTTTGGCTGGTTCGGCAGGGTCAGCCATTGCGATGAGCGCTTCCGATTATCGTACAGGATCCACTTTTCATCACAGGTAATGATTCGATTTAAAATCCCTTCATTATTGTGCCGGTTGAGTAATGCAACGCAGCAGTCAACGCGCGTTTGTTGATTTGCTTCACTCAATTCGTGAGGTACCCACCTTTCAAGCTTTTTCACCTTATCAATTTGCTTCAAGTGGATTAAAACAGTTTTATCACTAACACCGCAGCCTGCAGCTAACTCGGATGTGGTTTGCGATGGATCCGCTTCCACAATAGCCTTCAATTCTTCGTTATCAACTTTGGTCTCCGGCCGTCCACGGGGCTTGTTCTGCAGGTCGAAATTTCCAGAACGAAAACGTTGGAACCAAAAACGCACTGTGTTTTCTTTTGCGGCACCGTCGCCATACACATCATTAATCCTTCGAACCGTTTCTGCAGCACTGGTGCCACGGTGGAACTCGTACTCGTAAATAACGCGATATTTCAAGTTTTTCATTTTGTAAACTGAGTGACGCAAAGAAAAAAACAATTGAGAAAAAAACAAATGAATTATAATTTTCAAAACACAAATACATAAGTAAATAGCTGTATAAATTTGGATTTGGAATTCCTAATCAAAGAGAAGATATTTGAGATCAAATTTGCCAGTACGGCAAAACGCCAATTTCATATGTAAGGACCTAATATTTCATCTAAATATATGTAGTACATAATGTAATGTTGTTTCAGATTATTACATTAAGTTAATTTGTAATGATAAACCTGCAGACAAGCGTCCGGAAAAGCCACAGTTTTTATGTACATACTTTAACTGAGGTATTTTAAGGTATCCGCGAGGGGGGGACATTCTTCGGCTGCGACCCAACCCCCTTTCCTGGAAAAACGACTTTAGTTCATCTCTGTAAATATTAATAATCTGTGGGCAAAACGGTTCGTGAGTCTATTTTTTTAAAGATTCAGTAATTGAATTCTGATTTTAAAAAAATCAATTATTTAATGTTTTGACGTGTTGCCTGGTGTGAAAATAATCGTGAACAGAAATATTATCCACGTTTATGATGTATTTGCAGTGTAGGTTCGTCCCGAGCAAACGAGAGCCTAGATAAGGAAAGTATCGCAAACGATTCGCCGCGCGGTAAATAATCCGAGGCGTTCAAACACAAAACAATTTTAAAGGGCTGAGAATATGTCTTATCTTGCGGATGATATGAAGTAGGTTTCGGGGCTTCAACGAGCAAATGATGGAAACGCGTCCAGATAATCGTCAGCACGCGAGGATAGCGATACTCCCATTTCAAATAACGCCGATGAATCACATTTTGGATTCGTCCAGGCGGGTTACTTCAGCGCAAAGTTCCGGCGAACTTATACAAGGTGTCTCATAGCCAGTAGCAAAAACTTTACAGGTGGATTCCTGCCTTGATGATGAGTCGAAAATGTTCAAGTAAACATTACCTAATAATATCAATAGTTACGGAGGTATGCAATATCAAAGTATGCATTCTTTTTCAATATTTCTAACTTATTTTTTATAAAAAGTTTAACTATCATTACAGTAATTAATATCGATTATGAAAAATTTATTCACTTTAATACAATTCGAATAAAATAATAAAAACCTCGCAAGAATTGAAAATATATATTTTTAAAGGTTTTTATCATTTTTCATTTTATTTGAATTGTATTGAAACGAATTAATTTTTCATAATTGATTTAAGTTACTGAAATGATAATTAACCTTTTTACAAAAAATTAGTCAGAAATATTGAAAAAAAAATGCAAATTACGATATTGTATATGTCTATAACTATTGATGTTAGGTAACGGTTGCTTGAATATTTTCGACTCATCATCAAGGCAGGAATCCACATGTTAAGTTTTTGATACTATCTATGAGGCACCCTGAGCATAAAAATTAAATTATATATTTTTGTGTCTGGAATTTCTAGATAAAGATAGATAAGATATGACGCTTTGAAACATTTATTGTTTCTTCTGTATTTTTCGTTTTTCCAATCATTTTTAAGTTTATTTGCATGTTTTCAGATGGCTTTGAATAATAACTATAATAATTTGCGATGAACGGATTCGTTTCGCGTTAATTTTTTTAAGTGTTTTCGGGGAAATAAATGTAAGGGAATATGAAATGAATATATACAACAAATATCAAAATTTCCGATGAAGTAACTCTCATTCACAAAAGTTAAAGGTGCACATTTTGATTATTGTGGTGTTACTTATAATGATTTAACAACTAACTTAGCGCAGAATTAGTAAAATCAATAAAAATTCGTCAGCTCGAAATCACGATTCCCTTTGGCTACCTTCTCCATCATTCCGACTTATATTATATATATATCAGTAGTATCTTATTACACAATAGATAATACAAATGAAATTAGTTTTTTTTAATTGTTGTCATTCAGAATACCATCAATACATCCCATAGCTATCAACTGATACATCAAATAGAGGAATGACAAGACTATCATCACACTGCCTTCTCCAGTTCCATTCCGTATGCAGTTTTGTAACTGTGCATATTCAGCTTATAACGGAAACGGCACAGAGGACTAAAGTACAAGCATCATTATTAATACGGTTTGACGAACACAAAAAACAGTTGTTACGAATGTATTAAAAACTTAAACATGTATTACAAAATAACATGTTAAAGTTTTTTTTAATAAGAGACGTGCTTCTTGTTCTAGTGGTTAAGACACTTGCCCAGTGAGTGATCCAGTAGCAAGATTGTTCTATTTTCTTAACACGAGCATTTAGCATAGTTTGAAAATAGTAAGAATATATATGTAACGCGTATTCTGTGAAAGCACCTCTATTTTATTTTAAAATAAAAAAGGATACGAATAAAAATATTATAATGGTGTACAGCTCCGCTACTCGTAAGTTAGATAGTATCTGCGCGAGTCGGAAGAGGAATAATTGGACAAATTGATATCGTTCCCGGGTGGGGTGGTGTATGGCGCAAGAAGAAGCCTCTCTAATCGTATTACGGGAATATTGTTGTGTAAACAGCTATTATTTGGGCTCTCTCGTGTCGCTAATGGCCCCCGCGGCACGCGATCGCGATTAAGACGCGTCCAAGTGTGCTCTCCGCCGAAAGTTTCCTCGCGCCGTGATTAGTTCACCCCATTAACCCTGGAGTGGAGGGCGGCAGTTGGCGCAACACAATCACCGCTACAGCCTTCCGTACCTTCGGCTCCCGGGCGGCGCGCGAGGACATGGCTCCGGCCCGGTCACGGTGTGCCGCGCACCTCGCCGGCGGTGTACCTGGCCGGCGGTGTACCCGGCCGGCGGTTCAGCCGGGAAATTAATCCCGCAGATCCTCCGCGGAGCGTTTTGCGGGGCAAAATGTTCCCGAGGATCCGGAGGGGGGTGAGATTCGGGGAGGGACTGTCCGGATGCACACCGATCGATAAGGATGCTGCGGGAACGCATCCGCACTTTTCACTTCACGGCTCGCGCGTATTTTTTTTTACGACGTCGACAGACACGTTCGATTTCGCACGCACTCAACTTCCACGCACTATTGTACACACGGCAGTGTCAACAATCGCGTACAGCGAGTCAGCTGTTCGGCAAAGCGGAGCCCGCCTCACGGCGCGGCCGGGTCGGGACTGAGGAGTGAGGAGTGCCTGCCGACCAGCGAGCCGAGTGCTGATTGCTGACCTACACACTCGGCGGCATCGGACTACGACTAGAGTAACCATCGCACGGGAATTTTCAGGAAAAACGGATTCGTTATCCCCAAATCTTAAATGTGCGGAAATACAAATGCAATTTAGTTAACGATAACAATGGAAAATAGCGGGTGGTGGTTTAGCGCTGCATAAAGAAGGAGAAGTTGTTGAAAAATTATTTCATTAAAACGGTAACTTCTCTTGCGTAATAATATAATATATTCGTATTCATTAACACTTCTTTACAAAGTATAGTGAGATCATCGACATTACACATAAATACCTAATATTAAGCACCTGGCAAGGCAGGTGATAATCATTAGGCTTGTAAACACCAATAAACTAGATATAAATATTTTATATGCATTTAAAAAAACGTGTTACAAGCTATTAAAATTTTATTTTTACCAGTAAACGCCGATAAACGTTGCAAGCATAATCGAGACGTGAATACTAAAATATTTTTATATAATAATTAATTAAATCTACTTCGTCAACTTCAATTAAAAAAAAATCGTGTTACATGTTTCATACTATACATACAAATCTTCCCATATTTAGATAAAAAAAAATGTGATTCGGAACATATATTCATAATTTTAGTAAAATAAATAAAATAAAAATCCTCCCCGAGGAAGAACCGAACTGGTCACTGACTGTCTAATTACTGCACTAGTAATAGTTAATACAAATAGTTAAGTTTTTTATAAAGTTCATCAGGTAATAAATTAATTTTCAACAAAAATGTTAAGAATGTATAAATAAAAAAAAATATAATTCCTTAAATCCTAACACAAAATGAAATGCTCGCGTAGAATGTGAGAAGTAGCGGAATCGATTACCGGCGCCTCTAAGCTTTTTCGATTTCAAAAGGGTTTTGGAGGCCCTGGTATCAATTTCGGTACCGGTAAAGCTGAAAATAAAACACAAGCCAAAAGTTACAGTATATAAAAATGTTACGTAATTTTTTAACGCAGTTTTTGTGAAAAATTGCACTCGGTTATCCGGTGTGAATATGTTCTACGTTAAAACGCAGCGCGAAGTCCATTTCGCTATGTGACCGAGCAATAATAAGTGCCGTACCTATCGCCCGACTGATATTTTCATATCAAATTTATTTATGCAAATCGCGCGCTTCGGCGATGAGACAATCGTCTAAAATTAGACGCGTGGTCACCCGGTGCCGGTGCTATCAGCCGTCAGCCTTCACCTATGGTTATCAAATATTATTGAAGCAATGGCAAACCGAGTATCGGTGACAATTATTACCATTCCCGCGATTTGGGTTTTATAAAAGTGCAAATAGACGAGTCCACATGTCTTACAAATCTGACTGAATCTTTTATCTTCGGAGGGTTCGTTCATTAACTAATTTGTCATACAAACCGATTATTTCCATTAATTAATTATCGTGGATTAATTGATTAATTAGTAAATCTGATAATTGATTCCTGTATTTTTATCCAGAATATATGCGTGCATAATTTCAGCTCAATTGAACATTGAGAAGTAGGTGAATTATCGATTACAAGATTCAGTCCAGACAAACAGGTGAAGCTAATATAAGCGTGGTTAAAATAGAATCATAGAATCATTATGAACCAGGGAGCTGCGAAGTCGATTCGTTGATTAATGGTTAACCGAAATGGAATCGACTCTGACACTTTTTTTAAAAATCATGTTGATAATGATGTACGATATCATGGAGTGGGTAGGTATTTTATAAAGTAAAAAAGTGTGTGCTTAAGAATTCTAAGACGCAAGAGCGAATCATCAATACCGATTGATCATGCACACCGGATACATTTATGCGGGCGGTCATTGTTTCCGAATTACATAAGACGCGAATCGTTCTCTCTGAGCCGATCGGTGTATTAAGGGTGTTTCTTTGTGTCTTTCACTCTCGTAAAATCAGTTTTTAAACGGTTCCATAGCCCTGTTGTGTAGAAACCAACAAAGAAACATTTAGGTATACTCAGAAGTGACGGGAGCCGAAAGAGACGGTGGATACATCATTGGCTCTATAATTAATTACGACCGCAAATTTTCTCAATTTACGCTAGTTTGAATCGTCGTTATCATTTTTGGTCAGATCTACGATCGTGGTCGTTCTGCATTATTTTCTTAAACATCTTGAACGGATTTATCCTCCACTTTTTTAGATATTTTAATCCCCTGGGAGCATGGGTTGTAACGTTTCTGATCCTCATGACTGGCCAGGGACTTCCTCAAGATTTAGTTTCATTTGAGCGATTCGATGCACTTTCATTGCTTATCGTGTTATCTCTGAGTTGCCACGTATCAATTTGTATTTGCGAAGATATCGGCCGTCCATTATCTTTGATCTTATCGCCGTTAATTCACATTTTATAAAATTGTCGTTACTGTTATCCCTACTTTATCGTCATGACCTTTGTCGCCTGTTCTTCTTTGTTTTACGGTGACTCTCTCTTCACCGATAATCTATCCCTTTTAGATTTATTAATGTTAGGATTTCTATCTAGGAAAAAGGCTCAAATAATTTTTTTAAACAAATATCAAATAATACTAAACCTCACGAGATAGCCGGAACATCCCAGAATGAAAAGAGTGTGAGCATTAAAATCAATAAAATTAATATGATCGTGTGTGAAATCATAAAAATATATCGTAATTTATATTAAACGTGTTTACATTACAATACATTCAACACTCGAGGTGTCCAATATCTGGACAGGGTCCGGTCAGGAATGCTCGACCAAAAATTATATTTATTAAATTAACATACAGATGGCTTGGGTCAGCGTTATCACAGAAATAACGAACAAAAATAATATGTGAATGTATGACCTATAGAGGCGTTCTATTGATCATCGCGCGAACACAATTAAAACACGTTTTCCGCGTCAATAACTCAACGGACATGTTTTTGGCTAAATTTTATAATCAAAATATTTATGTTTACAGTCACGCAAATTGGGGACACACAAAGCAGGGCTGCTGCGCGATATCCAAAAGGAGGGCGTGTCCTCCATCTACATTGTTTGGAATACACGACTCAAATCTCTCAGACTGTGTGCTATTCCGCCAGTTTTTTTAATAAAAGAGGTGTTTTCATGAATAGCGTAAAAGTATGTAACTAACTTTGTAACCTGATTTCATTCCTCAAATCCAATGTAGGAATTAAGTACTTGGAGTTATTTTTAAATGTTCCTCGGCAAAATTAATTGCATTAGAAATTACATAAAATATGTGATTTTAATTAGTTTTTGTGTTTCTAATCATAATACAAACGTTGAAAATGTTTAAACTATGCGGATTTTTATATACATATGTTGTGAAATGAACCAATCAAAATACACGGCTCCTAAAAGTGCCTAAATAGATATGGCAGCGCTACACCGCAATGCGATTATTTTATTACTACGTTTTGAAATGTCCTTCTTTTCCAGACTGTTCTCCTATTTTATTTCCGCTTCTGGTAACCCTGCATACACGTGAACACAGCATTTATCGATTTAAAATGTAAAATATTTATTGCATATTTAATTTCAAAGCCAGATATTTTATCTCGGAATACGTATTTTTTCTAAGACCCCACTAATCCTTCGGTTATCAATTAATCCTTTAGTTATCAACGGGTGTTACAATACTTATATTACAATACAAATATTTATTAATTACGAAACAAGGAAAGTTAAAAATGTGTTTATTTTACTGTACAACTATTTAGTCTGGAAAATCAGACCAACAGAAGGCAATAAATTACAGGAGAAACATAATTTGTCGGACAAAAAGCATGAAGTGAGACGAGACCAGACGAGCTGGCTAAAAAAGATGGGTGTGTCAGAATGAAACGTGTTCCATCCTTTCTGCTTACTTCTTCGGCAACACGGCGCGTGGGATGAGTTGCGTTTGCAGACAAAACCGAAAAAACTTTTTATTACACAGGCGGCGCGCGCAATTAAAAGAACAAAGTTGGATTTATTAATTGGAGCTCACAGTTCAGAAACTTAAGTCATTAAAATTATAACGTCAGTAGGCCTGTTTATATACTATATTATATGTAGTTAATTATATCACGCGATACAAAGTTGGGACAACAATTTCGACGTCATTATGTTAGCAGGCAGTTTTCGCGCTTCGCAACCTGCGCATGCCCGGACACCGGACGCCGGACACTGAACGCCTGACACTGATGCAAAAAGTGCAATTCAATCGGAATGAATGTCAAATAAAACGATAAAAAGTCAACGACAACGCGTGCAACACAAAAATGTAACTTTATATAATTACTAGTACGCGTCACATTATCAACGTTTTTCTCAATAACGGTATTTTTTAGATATCGTTTTTTCAAATATCTGAATTCCGGTATTTCAGCACCTATTTAGAGAGTTGAATACTAAAACAGTGTTTATAATCAATCGCACGGAATAGGTTAGGAATCAAATCATAATAAATTGTCACGTAGGTACTATATGTTGAATACCTATTATACTGAATGTTGAGCACTAACAACTAACAAGTTTGTTATAGGACACCACATTTTTTTATTCTTGTTAACAAACCATATGTCTGTTAAAAATAAAAAATCATAATAAAATTGTTTAATTTATTTAGTTTTATGAGAAAACGGATACAATATTAAAAATTCATAGACAGAATATTCACTAGTAAAAATGAAATAAATACGTAATTTTAAATGTTTGGCGAATCCCTGTGTTACTAGTTAGGTAATTAGTGTTTTTTGGAGACACAGCGAGAAGAAATAATGCATCACTTATAGTTTTAATACCTAGACTAGCCAGTAGCCGGCAAACATCTTGAAATTCTGCGGCGTAGTGGGGGGACATTTGCGCATCTACCTTTCCACCAACGTGACCACCACAATCGTCTTCTGCGCATTCCCCCACTTAGCCAAAGAATTTCATGAAGTTTACCGGCAACTGTATTCATTTTATTTTTTAACAAATATACCGGATCTGCTTGTTAAATTATTGACCATGGTAGATGGTCATTATTGACCGCGGTAGGTATTCATAGGAGTGACATTATATTATAGTAAAAAGAATAAATATTTTGAATATGACATGATTACACAATACACTTTTTATGATAAAGTAATAATAAATAATTTTCCTATGATAAAATAAATTACATATAAAATTTGGAATAAAATAAAGACTGTCGTAATTCAATAAATAGAATTTAGGAATGAGTTCTAGATTAACAAAATATATTTTTTAAATAGAGATGCGGACACGGAATAGGTACGTGTCGTATCAATATTCTTACTATTTTTAAAATAAGCTAAATGTTTGTGCTATGAAAATAGAATAAATCGCTGGTGACCTAGAAATGGGCTCGAACCATCAACCACCAGATCACTAGGCGAGCGTCATGACCATTACACTAACAAGCTACTCGATAATTATTAATAATAATATTAGGTCCTTACATATGAAATTTGCGTTTAGTATGGGAGGAACATAAAGCCGATTTTTTTTTATTATAATATATTTATTTAATCAAAGTATGTACCATTGCTATCTATGCACTTTTGCCATCTCATAGGTAGATCATCGATCCTTTTACTAAAAAACCATTCGGACGGGAATCAATAAAATCTTTGAAGGCGGTTTGGACTGCCCCATCGGAGTTGAATTTTTTCCTTTGCAAGAAGTTATCCAAATTTCGAAAAAAAAGGTAATCTGTTGGGGCAAGGTCCGGAGAGAACGGTGGATGTCTTAGACATTCCAATTGAAGCTCCTCTAATTTGGTAGCCGTCTGTTGTGCAGTGTGTGGTCTAGCGTTATCATGAAGCAGCAGTGGCCTAGAGCGATTAACCAGCCTCGGTTGTTTAGCAGCTAGCTTTTCCATCATGTTTGCAGTTGCTGACAATAGACATCTGCCGTAATCGTCTGGCCAGATTTAAGAAAGCTGTAGTGAACGACACCAGCACTAGTCCCCCAAACGCTCACAAGTAACTTTTTTGGAGTCAATTTTCGCTTGGGGCATGGTTTGGCTGGTTCGGCAGGGTTCAGCCATTGCGATGAGCGCTTCCGATTATCGTACAGGATCCACTTTTCATCACAGGTAATTATTCGATTAAAAATCCCTTCATTATTGTGCCGGTTGAGTAATGCAACGCAGCAGTCGACGCGCGTTTGTTGATTTGCTTCACTCAATTCGTG
>JADDOH010018537.1:0-17454 GCA_016648135.1 Agrypnia vestita
TCCAGCTTGCTAGTTCGCTGCGACACGCTCTGGCGTTGTATCCTGCACTGGCTGTTCTTCACCAGTGCGTACCATTCCCGCCATTTCTCGGCGTGCTCGGAGATAATCCTCTCATCCCATCCGACCTTTGATCGCCACACTTCTTGCAGCAGGATCTTGGAGCGTATTATCAGGCAGGCGAGGAACCCTACCGGATCAAATATGCGCATCACTGTGCTCAGCAACTCCCTTTTGGTCGGGTGGTCGGCTTCTGCTATCTCAGGTAGATTGACGAATTTAAATATAAATTCGTCCGATGCCGGTTCCCACATAATCCCGAGCACTCTCTCCGTCGTCGTTTCTTCGCCGATGATCCGTGTCGGTTCTACTGCTCGCAGAGCGGGCTCAATGCGGCTTAGAACCTCTGGACTGTTCGATGCCCAATTGGTAAGTGTCATGCTGCCTCGTTGCAGTATTTGCGACACCTGTCGCATCATTGTGACCGCCTCTCGGACGGTGTCTACCGCATCTAGGTAGTCATCCATGTAGAAGGTGTCCCGCACCGCCTGGGCTGCGGCCGGAAACTCCTTGGCGCTGGCGTCCGCTATGCGGTTCCTTACGTACTGGGCGCTGCTTGGCGAGCATGTCGCCCCGAAGACCATTGACGACATCTGGTAGGTCCTCGGGCTTGGCTCGCCTGGTGATCTCCACAGATATAGCTGCGCCGCTTGATCTTCCTTCTTGATTTTAATCCGAAGGAACATCTCTTTTACGTCCGCCGCCAGCGCCACCCTTCCTTCCCTGAACCGAAACACACTGCCCACCAGAGAGCTGAGCAGGTCCGGTCCAGTCAGCAACACATCATTTAGGCAGACACCTCGGCATTTGCTCGCCGCATCGAACACTATCCGGATCTTTCCTGGCTTGTTAGGATTGAAGACGGCGAAGTGTGGCAGGTAGAATTTGCCCGATAACTGGGCCTCCATGGCCGGCGTCAAGGCGTGCGCGTACCCCTTCTCGGTGTATTCGGCCATCTTGGCTGAATATGCTGCTGCATATGCGGGGTCCTTCTGCATTTTCCTCTCAATGCCATTCAGGCGGTTGACAGCACACTGACGGTTATCGGGCAGCTGGTGGTTATCTTCCTTCCACAACAGTCCAGTCTCCCAGTGGCCGGTGGGCAGCTGGCGTGTGGTTGCCTCCATGATGGCCTTGGCTCGCGCATCCCCTTTGCTGACCCGCGCTGCGGCGGTGATCCCCAGTGAGTCAGCTGCGAAGTGGTCCCGTATAAGTGCTTCCAGGTGGTCTTCGGTGGAGTGGCTTTTCGAAGCGACGAACGTCAATACGATCGCCGTGCCCGTGCCGGGCTGGGTCCCGAGCACTCCATGGGCGGCCCATCCTAGTTTAGTCCGGGAGCGTATTCCATCTCGTTGTATCTCGCTCGCCTCGCGTGACACAATCAGGTGTGCGTGGTCCTGGCCAATCAGTAGTTGGGGCACCACTTCATCTGTCATCACCTGGTCCATTATGGACAGCGAGCGCGGATCGCTCACGACCCGTTGAGGTGGCAGGGCTAGCTGCCGCACCGTACTCGCTCTCACCGGATACTCGGGGCCATCTCCACGCACTGTGACGCATACCACACGGGATCGGTCGTCCGATGAGCACATGCCGCCCGCACCATGAATGCGCAGGGCGCGCACTGGTCCTCGGGCTCCGACGGCACTCGCCACTTCTTCCTCGATGAGAGTGACTGATGATCCCTCGTCGAGGAGCGCGTGCGCGTTTACTTGGCCGCGTGGTCCACTGATGGTTACCGGTATTACTTTCAAGTAAACCGCGCGTTCTTGTCCCTGCGACTGTCCTCCGGTGTTGGTAACCGTCTCCTCCTTGGTCACCTTGGAAACGCCACCCGCTGCTGTGCCCTTTCCTCCGTTCCTTGGCCCGCGCTTTGAGCCCGATCCTTTGGAGCGCGGTTCTCTTCGTTTGTCGCTCTTCTTCTTTCGGTCTCTGTCAGTGTTCGGGTCGTGCAGCGTCCTGTGATGCTGCGATTTACAGCCATTGACACCGCAAGGCTTGGCGCGGCAATCCTTCCATCTATGGCCGCTCTTGAGGCATTTGGTGCAGAGATAAAACTGCCTAACCGCGCTCCAGCGTTCCGGCAATGTCTTGGCCAGGTAAGTATTGCACTGGGGTAGCGCGTGCGTGTTGCTATTGCACATCTGACAGGGGGTGGTGTTCCTTGCTGGTGGTGGGGGCCTGGGTGTTTGGCTTGGTCCCGGTCGGCTCTCCGGAGCCCCGTTGCCGCCAGTGGTATGGTGTACATGTCCACTCCTCTGCGGGAGAGTGGCCATGGTCCTCAGTCCTGATGTATCCACTGGCCCTAGTACGACGGTCAGCCAGTCCGAAAACGACTGGCATGTTGGAGGTCCTGGCTTCCCCACCAGCGAGTGTAGCCACAGCATGCGGGTTGCGCTCGGCAACTTTCCCACCATATCGGTGAGGATTGGTAGAGACGTCAAATGCGACGGGTCGATCGCTCTGATGGTGGACACCGCATTCCTTATAATGAGGGCGTAGTCCAGCACCGCGTCCACTGGCGCGCTTTCGGCGATCACTGGGTAGCGGCGCACCTTCCCCAGCATGTTGTCGATGATGGCTCTTGGGTTCCCGAAGCGATCCTGGAGCGTCCGCATGATCTCAGCAACGCTGCTCGGATCGATGAGCATTGCTGACACGGCTTCTCGCGCTTTTCCCTTGAGCGCGGTCTGAAGACGGATGAGGTTCTCGTGATCAGAGAACCCACACAGCGCCGTGGATTGGTGGAATTGGGCGAAGAACGTCGGCCACTCGAACGCTTCTCCGCCGAATGGGGGTAGCTCCTTCACCCCACATTGACGCGCCATAATCATTGAAGCAGGGGGCTGGCTTTGATCCATGCCAGGTGCTCCTGGGTTCTGCCGCAGCACCCATTCCCTAGTGAAGGCGTTGGTGGCGGTATTACTCCATGGGCCTCCTTGCCCTCCCATCTGTGCAGCTGGATTGGTGGTTGGAAACGTGCTTCCGACGATGCCTTCCACGCCTTGGCTGGTGATGGCTGCTGCGCTTCGGCCTGTATTGGCCCAGGTTGGTCCGGTAGCAGCAGCAGGTTGGCTACCATTGGACCATGCTGATCCAGCAACAGCAGCATGTTGGCCTCCATTGGCCCACGATGGTCCAGCTACAGCAGCAGGTTGGCCTCCATTGGCCCACGATGGTCCAGCTACAGCAGCAGGTTGGCCTCCATTGGCCCACGATGGTCCTGCTACAGCAGCAGGTTGGCCTCCATTGGCCCACGATGGTCCTGCTACAGCGGCGGCAGGTTGGCCTCCATTGGCCGTGGAGGGTTGGCCTGCATTGGCCCACGATGAAGCAGCATGCTGGCTCCCATTGGCTGCAGTAGGTTGGCTGGCGTTGGTGTTGATGGGCTGGCCGGCATTGGGCCAAGCTACGCCAGCATTGGCCGCTCCAGGTTGGCCGACGTTGGGCCAAGCTACGCCAGCATTGGCCGCTCCAGGTTGGCCGGTGGGTGGCCCACCCGGTGGGTGGGTGGGCGCCTCCCCCTGTGGGTGGGTGGGCGCCCCCCCCTGTGGGTGGGTGGGCGCCACCCACCGTGGGTGGGTGGGCGCCACCCACTGTGGGTGGGTGGGCGCCACCCACTGCGGGTGGGTGGGTGCCCCACCCTGTGGGTGGGTGGGTGCCCCACCCTGTGGGTGGGTGGGTGCCTCACCCTGTGGGTGGGTGGGCGCCCCACCCTGTGGGTGGGTGGGTGCCCCACCCTGTGGGTGGGTGGGCGCCCCACCCTGTGGGTGGGTGGGCGCCCCACCCTGTGGGTGGGTGGGCGCCCCACCCTGTGGGTGGGTGGGCGCCCCACCCTGTGGGTGGGTGGGCGCCCCACCCTGTGGGTGGGTGGGTGCCCCACCCTGTGGGTGGGTGGGTGCCCCACCCTGTGGGTGGGTGGGTGCCCCACCCTGTGGGTGGGTGGGTGCCCCACCCTGTGGGTGGTGGACCACTGCCACCCCCACTGAGGCCTGCGCCTCCCCTGGGAGGGCGCTATCAGCCATAATATTATAATTAATACCTTTAAAGGAGGGTCTCACTCCTTCCGAGGCGCCACTGGCTGCATCCGCCGCCACTGGTAGTACCCCCTCCCTCGGGGCACTGTCGGCTGCCGCCGCCGGTGGTGCTGCCATCTCGGTTGCGGCCGCGGAAGGTCCTTGCCTCGGACCGTTGTGAGAAAGGCCCCTTTCAGGGCCACCCTCCTGGAGTGTTGACTGCGGCCACTCGGTTGCGGCCGCGGAAGGTCCTTGCCTCGGACCGTTGTAAGAAGGGCCCTTTTCAGGGCCACCCTCCAGAAGTGTTGGCTGCGTCCTCTGACTGGCAGCCATCGCGCGGACCATGCGCGAGTAGTCCCGGCGCTGTTCATCCATGCGCCGGCGCTCGCGGCGAAGCTCCTCCCGAAGTCTCCGAACGGTGTCTTCGGTGGAGCGTGATGACCGGCTAGATGACCGGCTAGATGCGCGGCTTCGGCGAGACTCGGATCGAGATCGCGCCGATGCCACTGACTCCCCCCGTCGCTGGCTGCCGCTCTCCTGGTACTGGGCGTCGTCGTCCATGTACTGCGGCTCCTCCCCAGCGTGCGACATCCTGGTTGGCTCTGGTGATGCGAAGCGAAGACCAGCAATCCGTCTCGACAGGACCAGCTTGTTCCGCACAGA
Organism: Agrypnia vestita; assembly: GCA_016648135.1. Taxonomy (NCBI): domain Eukaryota; kingdom Metazoa; phylum Arthropoda; class Insecta; order Trichoptera; family Phryganeidae; genus Agrypnia; species Agrypnia vestita. The sequence continues at coordinate 4,737 of JADDOH010018537.1, forward strand.
ACAGGCAACAAAGGTGCGGTCCGCTGATTCCGCTTCAGAAGCCTTCGGGATGCCTCACACAGCACGGGCGCACCGTGTGAGCAGCTGGAAAAAGAGCGATATTAGTACACGGAAATGTGCACCAGAGGCGACAGCAAAAGAATTTGCTTCGAGCAAAATGTCTAAACTCGACGAGGTCGTCAAGAATAATCGTCTTAAAAAAGACGGTTGTACTGCGAAGAAATACTTAGCTTGGCAAAAATCCGTGCCAGCAGTCAGCAGTCCGCAGAAGCGGTAGGTACCGAGCGTGAACGTCCGCTCAGAGTCAGCACACCGCAGAAGTAGTAGGTATCGAGCGTGAATGTCCGCTCCGTCAGCACCCCGCAAGGCGATCGCCGCCGATAGCAAGTACCGGGCGTGAAGCGAGAGCGCTCGGCGTTAGCAGGCAGCAACAGCAGATCTTGATGACGTAGTTCGGCTCGAGCTTGAGAGCGAGCGAAGTCAGCAGGCAGCAAAATCGTAGGAGGTAGTCGGGTAGGTAAATGAAACACATGTGAAGGGTCTGCCACGGCGTTTTAAACCAGACTGAGGGTCGGTCCGCCTTGAATGCGATATTTATACCCTCGGCCGGGACCAGGAGGCCCCGGCCTCGAAGCCAATTAAAACAAGTTACAGTTTGCATACAAATGGCGCGTTTCGGCCGCTTATGTCTACTACATATATTACAGTTTTTTAATTATTAAATTAAACGCACCTCCCCCGGAGGATTTACATATATGTCATTACATTGACTGCGTCTCAATAAACAGTCTTACATATTGCGTGGCAACCTTGAGACATTATTATTAAAGCAACAGTTAAAATATATCTCATTTTCTGGCCCGGCGGGCTATAAAATTTCAACAATTAAATCTCTTAAAAATCCAAATGAACTTTTAGGTTTAGTTTTTTTGTGTCTATTATATAGAGTGCGTCGCAGCGCATCTGTTGATATATCACACTTTATTGTAAGTCGCAGCTTACTATAGTTACGAATTTTTAAACTTTTCAACAAAAAACTAATTTTGTAATTTATTCAAAATTATTTCCACATATGAGTGTGTATATTCTCTAGATAGGTCTTGATCCACTGATCATTATACAAAAAGAATTATCAAAATCGGACACCTCTGACGGAAGTTATTCCGGTTTGTGTGTTTATATGAAAATTTGTATGGAAAAAACCCAGCCCAGTATGTCGCTCATAAGCGGCGGCTGGTTTTGTGTTGGTGGTGTCAGACTTATGTTTCCATATTAATGTGATTGTGATTCACTCATTAATAATGTATTTGAAAAAGTATTTAGATTTTTCCTTGCCATAAAAAATGTATGTTTTTTACCAATGATCTGTTGGCAATCTGTTATGCCATACAGTCAATCATTTATTGTGTCATCTGTAGACAACTTTTTATGTCTTACAGAGTGTGTGCATGTGTGTGACTCTACTACTTATCTTTTATAAGTGTTGAGACAACTTTAATGTTGCTTATCAGGCAAATATGATGAGAATAAGGTACAAAATGCGCCTTGTGCGCAAATAAAAACATCTCCCGCCCGCTCTTTTTATTAAAACAATGAAAATGCGGTATTTTATTACATAGAATTATGATTCAGGTCCATCTGAAATCAAAAAACCATTAATTTCCATAATATTAGAGAGCTCTGAAATGTTAAAAAATCTGAACATTAATATTTTCATATAATATTTTCAGCAAAAACATACACATTTCAGATCATGCACTCTAACGCATTTCCATTGTCATCAGCGGGATGCGTTCTCATGGAGCTGAGGCTCCGCATTCGCTCATCCCCTCTCCCGGGTGCCGCCGCCTGACGCCGAGACACGTATAAGGACAACCACCGCGGCCGAGAACTCGCGCGCTGTCCTCGGCACGGTACCCATCCTCAACCGGGGCACGGCGATCGGCGGTGGCCCTGAAAGGGGCCTTTGCTCTGCTTCATTCACATCAGAAATTTCTATCATTTATATGACGCGATTACGTCAACCACAGAGCTTGAAATTTCGGTTGCCTGACGGTAGGCGCAGGCAATGTCCTGTCCGTAACAAGTGGGTTCCTCATTTTGTTTAACATCTTGTCTCAAATATATGCAAGAAGTCCTTAGAAGCATAATGAAGGAATGCAATATATGTAAAATTAATGAAGTGGTGAAACTATATTATCTAATTATTGGTTAATGGCACGAACCGAATGCCAATGCCAATCACAAGGAGTGGTTTAACTAGAACAAAAATTAATGCAAAATGTAAAGCATCTGTAACCTACCTATATGTATTGTGTATATGTATATGTAAGATTTAAGAGCATTAAGTACTGCACAGCCTGATTTGTTAAATAGTAAAGAACAAAACTGACATTTCCATTAGTTTTTTAGATTTTTATGTACAACTTAAAAATCTTTCTTTCGCTTTGCAGCGATTTTCGCATTGTCAAGTTAACCTGGCCGGATACATAATATTATATGTTCTACCATATATCTACATGCATCAATAATATAATCCTAATAAATTTCTTGCTGATTTATAAAATTATTAGTCCATATTAGCGCTGGAAAGTCATTTTTGCTAGCAAAAATGTCGATAACGAAAGCAAAATATCCAAAAAAAATCAAAAAAAAAATCTATTGCAGTCACCGAGGTAATTTAAAATGTACAGAATTCTAGATTTCATGTATCAACCCCTTCCAAAATCATGTTTCCTATAAATTTATATGCTATGTTTCCTATAAAATCTCGAATTCATTACATTATAAATTAGTAATCCTCGATTACTGCGTTAATTTTTTTTTTGATATTGCTGCCTTTGATTTTATGCCCCACAATTTATCTACATACATACGTATTTATATACATAATTTTTTTTTATTTAATTTTCGCTCGGACCATATAAAGTATCTAACGTGGGCCCTAATGCCTGGCATTGGTTGCGGTAGCGTAGTTACGCCACCAATAAACAAAAAATACCCGTAAATTATAAGATAATTGTTTAAAATAAAACAAATCTCCTGCTAATATGACAAAAGAGATGTGGATTGATGTGACCTTGATGGAGCCACTAAGCGATATCTGGAACATTATTCGTCCACAAAGAATTATTGGCTAAGGATTCTGGGCGAAATACAACGTGAACTGTAAGTATATATTTGTAGATATAACTATTATTATCTATTATAGTTTGATTACATTTGCAAAAAAAAAATTCTTTCAGGGGTAGGTAATTTACTTAATTCTACAAACTCGTGATCGAAACCAGATAAGGTTGGTAGTAACCAAATAAATTTTCAAAATTTATGCTACTATATCAGAGGTAGATAGATTTTTTTTTAAATATCCAACTTACCCAAAAATCTACACTTGCTTCTAAACCAATTTCAATATACATATATGTAAACGATAATACAATTGAATTTTCAAACCCTCCAAATATAAAATTAAAAGATCTCCCTCAATACTGTCTAGATATTTCTTAAATCGATAAATTTTTATTTCTACGTTGAAGTGGACTAAAAACTCACCAACTGTTTTATACAATCTTTTCAAATTCATTCATTATTCCTTTCAAATACAAATTTTCTCTGTTTATATATTTTTTTGTTTCTTCGAACTCTCATAATTGCATAATTGCATTACTCTTGTTGAAAACTGTTAAAATGTACAATATTCCCTAATAGTAATAGTTGTAAGCGTAGTATTCAGTATAATAGTAGTTGTCGCCTAGGAGTTGGCCTAATTAATTAGCAATTTTATAAAATCTTATTTTATCTGTCGCCGCGTGCCAATTAGATACTCCCACGTACCACAGGTTTGCGGCCACTGCAAGTAGCAAGCTAATACAACCACATATTTCTGTGGTGGTTTTAGTGGTAGCCTGTCTTAAATCGTAAGACCTTTTAGGAAGCGAAAAATCGTAAAATATACAGTTTCTCACGGGATTGTTCGCTAAAACGGGTACTATGTACCTACGTAAATACGATAAGTAATAAAATTTCTAAGAAGCCAATGAAAACGCACCGACTCTTCAAGGATTAAAAGTGGGGAAGCCCGGACCACTTCTTCAACAACAACATTAGACCCGGATGGTCATTTCTCTTTACCAGGTGTCTCTGAACCTTTATCGTAGATATGAGGATATGTTAAAGAGGTCTTTTTGCAAAGCAATGTTATAATTATGACGATATAAAAGTAAAATTAAACATTCACATTTCAAAGAAGTGTGGAAAAATTACCTTGTTTTGGTAATCTGTTTTTTGCCGCAAGACATTTTTACTAGAACACCGTTGTTTTAAAACTATTATTTTTCGATACTTCAGTGTTGATTTAATAATATTTTTATTACTCCCTTTATATTTACTCGTGGCGTCTGCTTGTCTTCTTGGCTGACGAAAAAACTTTGGATCCATTTTAAACCCATTTTCCGTGATCCAATCGAGCTGAAACTTTGCAAGCAGCTCGTGGCGATGATCAAGAAGATCTTTCAAATTTTCATAAAAAAAAAAAAGGATATTTCAAATTTTGAATGGTTTTTTCGTACAACTTATTAAGTTGTTGCGTCTGGTAGACGCAAAACCTGATTATAGTATAATTTTGGATTTTTGGAAATTTTTTATTACTCCCTTTCGCAGCGTCGCCCGACCGATGCGTAGGTTAAGCGAAAAAAAATGTTTCAACTAGTAAATGAGAAAGGGAGTATAATAAAAACTTGGTTTTTGTGGGTTACTTTTTTAACATTTAAATCCTACTCTTTATATGTAGAATTTACGATTGTTTTTGTTAGATTCTTAATCATTCACTTGCTCTCTGTGTTACTCTCAACTTCTGTTTTGTTCGTTTGTTCGTTTTTAGTACGCATCCATTGTAAGGCTTCCCTTCGTATTCCCTTCGCATAAGGGTATTCGAGATACCTGCTTCGTGGAGTTTAGGATGCATTGGGCAGAACAAGTAGTTGCCCAGTCAAGGCCAATTCTACGATTCAATTCGGTTCTTCTTCGACTCCCTACTCCCTACTCACGATATTCTTTACGCGTATCGTGAGTAGGGAATGCAATCCCGATCCCGCGAGATCTCGAGGCATTTTAGGAGATCAATCCCGAACCGAAAAATCGGACGAGATTATCGGGATTATCGGGATTGATCAGCATTTTTTATGTTTAACTGTAAATGTCTATAGAGATTTTAGTAAGTACTTAAAACTTATGTTCATGTCACATTCAAATAACGAAAATAGCTTTGAATAATATTTTCTGTATTTTATCAACCTAACATAGTAATAAAAACTACAACTGGTTGATGACTGATTGATGTTTGGAAAAACGCAGCTACAAAAATAATGCGATGATTAATAATGAGTATTTTATTAAAATTGCTGATATAAAAATGCAAGGCATTGTCGTCAATTGCTATTCAGCTCTATAAACAAACAAAAAAAACACAAAATTATTCGGGATCCCGATCCGTGGGGATCCCGCGGGATTGGAAATTCTAATCTCGAGGGATCCCGAAAGGGCAATTCCGACTCGGGATTGCCCGGGACATCCGTCGATATGTCCGTCGATAATAATAGAGCTTGGTATTATTATGTTAGTTGGGTGCGATTATAGTTTAGTTTTGGTATAATTCTTGTTGAGCATTATTGCGCATGATTGCTGCTTTCCGAAATTATATAATATAACTAGCTTATTGTACCCGGCATTGCTCGGCTTAAGGATTAAAAATAAGTTTGTAGGGGGACACAACGGTTCCACTGTCTTGCAAAGACTCCAATAAAAACAATGTGTCCATTTAGTCTAGGCTGGAATGGAAAGGATATCCAGGAGGGAATTATGGCCTATGTATTCCGCCAGGATCTAAAGAATAAGAATGCAAAATTTGGATCCGATCGGCAAACGGTGTAGATTTGTACAGAAAATGTATCAGGTGAGGTAGTGGGGTAAAAGGAGGGGGGGAGTTTGTCGTTGTTACCCGCCGGGTCCTTAAGAATAACTACGCAAAATTCAAGTCTGATCGGTTGAACGGTACAGGTTTTGACTGAAAATATACCAGGGTAGGGGGAGAGAAAAAGGGCGAGGAGAGAAATGCCATCTATGTTGCCGGGTCCTAAAGAATTCGTTTGCAAATTTTGAGTCCGATCGGTTTAACGATACAGATTTGCATTGAAAATATATGAGGGAGGGGAAGGGTAGAGGGGGAGGGGAATCGGTGGAACGGTATTGATTTGCATTGAAAATTTATCAGGGGGAGGGAGAAAATGTCGCCTATGTTACCCGCCAGGTCCTAAAGCATAAGTATGCAAAATTTGAGTCGAATCGGACAATCGGTGTAAATTTGTATAAAGAACAAAGAACGGTGTAATTTGTATAAATAAAGAAGAAAAAAGACATTGAGTTTTATAGGTATTGGAACGGACAGGGTTGAGCCATGTAAAAAAATGAGAACATAACATGACCACTATGAGCGGCGCGTGTCCAAAATAAATCAGCCGCTACATACAGAAAATTGCATTGGAGACGAGGCGTGTATGCCGCTACTGAAAATCGGGTTGCCGCTCGGAGCGCGCGCAAGTCAGTGCCCAGCGGCTGTTGCCGCAACTGGAGGGGGGCCGCGCGCGCATACTGCTTCCAACTAGCTGTAGAACAACATCGCCCGGACACTAGCCCGGAGATTGGCCCTTTGTTGAATGAATATGAAAAATGCAGCCTGTTTGGCTGCCGATGTTATTTCCAGCTACAAGTGTCGATACAAATATGTGTGGAATTTGTATATGTTATGAAAATATTTTAAAAATATGTTGATGTCTTGTAGGAAGCAGCGCTTGGCGCCCTTTTTTTGTATGCAATATTGTCATGTGCATTATGTTGAATCTCTGATGAGAAAAATGTATTGGAATTTTATGAATTTTTATGAATAAAATGGAAATAAATAATTTTTTATTTGGCACCTATTGGTGCGTGGACAAAGGTTAGAAGTTTGAGCCGAAGGGATTCTTCCGCGATGTAACGCCCCAAAGTAAAGTATGTGTGTGGCACGCGGTACCCGCGATGTTCGCCAACACTAAATTGGCATGAGTGTGGCACGCAATATTCGCCAACACGGGAGACGAGTCTCGCTGCAGAGGGTCTCGTCTCTTTCTTTCCGCCGTTGAATCCGCCGACGGGCAATAAATGTTTTTTGAATAGTCAGAGATTTTACAAACTTACCTGACCGGCTATAACTTCTAACGCCTAGTACTCAATTCCGAGCCCCCGTCTGAGATGCGTATATGGGATACCCTCCACGGGGGCCCGAAGGCCTGCACCGGGCGCCATCGTGGAGATGGTCAGCATGAAATGAATGAGTACTGGAAGACCGTGAGAAAAATTTTGTATTTTTCTCGATTTGGAAACGGTAGACGCCTGTTTGCGGGCCCACGTCGCGGTAAGCTCGCGCACACGGCTCGCCGTGGAGAATATTAAAAAGTTGAATTTTTATCGACAATCAGAGCGGCTTACCGTGGACGAATTCCTACTTATGTAGTGTCATTGCATTCCTTATCTGAATGCCTGTCTGGAAAATGTATTTTTATACATGTGGAATAATATAGGCGCGCCTGAGAGTGAAATAAAAAATTGGTTTTTGGCGCTTTTTTGAACGCCTATAACTCAGTAAATATTTACCTGAAATATTTGGAATTACTGTTAAAATGAGCGCTTGCATGCGCAAATTACATTTGTCATAGCAAAACTTGTAAAACTGCTGTTTTTGATTTTTTATGAATTTTTGAAAATTTGAGCCGTTTGTGGCGAATTTAATTTTAGTTTTTTGGGCCTTGTATGACCCAGCCCGTCCAAATAACTGTGTTATTATCATCTGCTAGGTCTGTTATTACAAAATAACACAGTATTAGTCTCTTGGGAGCTAAAATGCATTTTTTATGAATTAATTTGTATCTGTCATATGAAATCTGCCGCGCGGTGAAATTGTGCAACCGCGAATGACGTAGTTCACCGCTCGGCCGCTGGGAGCGCTGCGGCGCCTTCCCAGAATTACGCAATCTCATTGGTTTCTGTAATATGCTATGACGCAATCTTGTGAAATTTTGAATTTGGTATAAATAAAATGCATTTTTTGAGCGGGCACCACAGATACGCCACCCGCGTCGGTACGAGAACCGCTATTTGGACAATCTTCTTGCTGCCTTTTCTTTCTGACCCTGCTCACCTACTTTGGACTCTGCTTTCTTGGATTTTTGTGACCACTGCTTTCTGACTTGGACTTCGCTTCGGATTTTTTCTTCGACTTTAATACGATAAAAGCACTACTTCGGCGTTTGACTTCTGGCATATCCACGGACTACGAGCTTCACTGCAAATTCTGGTGGCGATCTCTGCCCCACCAGCGAAGACTACTGAGCCGCATAAAAAAGGTGTTCCCATCCGGAACATTTTGTCCTTCGAGCCGGATATCTGAGCTTCGCTGACGACCACCATGTCTCAAGAGGGATCGAGACACTCTGTTGGGGGAGACCACGATCAGGACGAGCCTATGGCACCGGAACGAGCCGGTTCTGAAGTGGACCGGGCCTCCACGACATCCACGGAGGACACCGTCCGCCGGCAAGCGGCGGAGATCCGGCGCCAACAGCAGCTCATACGAGAACTCCAGCGAGAGCACGCGGAGGCGCTCATCCGGATCTGCTCAGCAAAGGCAGACGCATCCGAAGCTGCAAATGTGTCGCTTGCAAAGAGGCAACCGACCAGGGCGGCATCCAAGCGACCAGCCTCGGTCGCCGCTGATGATGTCACACCCAAGCGGCCGACACCAGCCGCCACCGATGACGTCACCACCCGCCGCCCACCAGTGGTCGCGACCGATGACGTCACCACTCGCTGCCTACCAGTCGTCGCAGCCGATGACGTCACCACTCGCCGCTCACCAGTTGTCGCGGCCGATGACGTCACCACCCGCCGCCCCCCAGTTGCCGCGGCCGATGACGTCATAGAGGAGTACGCGATTGTGTCATCAGACCGATCTGGACAGCGGGGCCGTTGTCCAGAACCGAGCACATTCACGAGAGATTGGGTCCTGAGCCATCCGGAACAAAGACGGATGGTCCACTCACTGATTGAAGAGGCGCTCAATTCACGCCAGGCCAACAGCACTCGCTCACAACCTACTGCGGGAGAGGCGCCGGTTTCAGCAATTTTGGCGCGACAATCAGGCGTCAAAGAATTGCCGCATTTTTCCGGAGACCCCTTCGAGTGGCCGACTTTCCTGGCGCAGTATGAGCAGTCGTCCGTTCTATGTGGATTATCGCCGCCTGAAAATATTATGCGCCTACAAACGGCGCTGAAAGGACGAGCGCGCGAAGCAGTCGCGCCGCTTCTAGTGGACCCACAGAATTCGGAGGAGATTATGCGGATACTGAAAAACCGCTTCGGCAATTCCGAGGACATTATTGATAGCATGCTGGAAAGAGTCCGCCGCCACCCACGGATCACTGAAGATTCGCCGATAGACGCGCTGACGGATTATGCTATAGCCATCAGAAATGTGGTGGCGACCGTGCATGGCTTTGACCGGAAATACCTGACGTCACCGCAGCTACTTACAGAAATGGTCGGCAAGCTTCCCATGTCGGCGAAATTAATGTGGCTGAATTCAAGGAGAGGCGGACCAACCAACATTACAATAAAGGACTTATCGGACTGGCTGGTCGACATATTGGACATGGCGCCGTACGCCGGATGTAGGCCAAAAGCGAGCCAGAAGATGACCGCCCGCCGAAGCGGTCAAGTTCACCAAGTGACGGAAGACGGTGATGAAAGTAGACCGTCAACGAGCGCCGCCAGATGCTGCGCCTGCCATATGGCAAATCACGCCCTGCTGGATTGTAGGGCGTATTGGAATAAACCTATACGGGAGAGATGGACATTGGCAAGGCGGGCCGCTGTCTGCTTTAATTGCCTGACAAGGGGGCATATGTTGCCTAACTGCAAGGCCAAGCGGTGCGGCGAAAATGGATGCCGAGCGCCACACCACCACTCGCTGCACTTAGAAGAAAATCGCCGCCCGCCCCATGCCGCTGAAGAACATCGATCCGGGCGCGGCGGGCGAGGCGGGCGTGGCCGCGATCAACATCGGCGAGGCGGGCGAGGCGCCCCGCGAAGCGCGCCACCGCGCGGGTCAGGCGGCGCCGCCGCGGCCGCCCCACCTACCACCCCCGCGACGAATGTTACGGCGCCCCGCGATAATACAGTGGGGCACGCAAAATTGGACAATGGGCGATATGCCGTACTATTAAAAGTTTTGTTGGTGACTGTGAGTGGGCCCCGAGGCCAAGTGAAAATTTACGCGCTTCTCGATGAGGGTTCGACCGTCACTCTCGTCGATGAAACAGTGGCCAGCGCCGTCGGGGCCCGCGGACCGGTGCGCGGACTTAGAATTCACGGCGCAAATGGAATGTGTTCCTCAGATGACCGGTCCCAAGATGTAAATCTCACAGTGCGGGGGAGTGAGGCTGCATATGAAATGCGGGCGAGCACAGTCAAACAGCTCGCTCTGCCCGCGCAAAAAGTGCTAAGAAAATGCGAGTGCCAAGAGAAAAATAAAAATAAAATTGAAAATGAACCAGAACGCGCGTGTGTTGGTGGAAAGTGCGCGGAATTTAATGAAGTGGAGCCGCGAATATTGATAGGCCAGGACCACGCGCATTTGATCGTCACCCGGGAGGTGACTGAAATACCTACCGGCGGATTGCGCTCCCGCACAGCCCTGGGATGGACCACACACGGCGAGCTTGGCCGCCGACCACCCGCCGGCACCGCGACGGTTTTGGCGCCCTCTGGCGCCGCGGTGCCGGCGGCCGATAACGATCTGGAGGCGCTGATAAGGGCGCATTTTGCAGTGGATTCACTGGGAATCACTGCCGCGGCCCGCGTCAATAGAGAAGACGCCCGCGCCGCCGCTATTATGAAGGCCACTACGCGGCAATTACCTACCGGGCAATGGGAAACGGGCCTTCTTTGGAAGATGGATGATGTTAATTTCCCAGACAGCCGCCAGTGCGCCGCCAACCGCCTGGCGGGGATTGAAAGAAAAATGGAAAAAGATGCCGCATATGCGACGGCGTATAGGGCGAAAATAAATGAATATTTTGAGAAAGATTACGCCCGCGCCTTGTCACCCGCCGAAGAAAAGGCGCTGAAATTTAAGTTTTACTTGCCGCATTTTGCAGTCTTTAACCCAAACAAGCCCGGCAAAATACGTATAGTATTTTTGATGCCGCGAGTAAGTGCCGAGGAATATCACTGAATGATATGCTATTGACGGGGCCGGACCTGCTGAGTTCACTTCTAGGCAGTGTGTTCCGGTTCCGGGAAGGAAAAGTGGCACTGGCAGCCGATGTAAAAGAAATGTTTTTGCGCATAAAAATCCGAGAGGCCGACCAAGCGGCGCAATTATTTCTATGGGTTTCCATAGGGTTGTTTAACCAGGCGAGCAGGTGCCGACGACTTACCAAATGTCGTCTATGATTTTTGGCGCCACCTGCTCGCCCAGCAGTGCACAGTATGTGAGGAACCGGATTGCGCAAGCCAGTGCCACGGAATTTCCGACCGCGGCAAAGGCGGTTGAGATTACATTTTATATGGACGATTACCTCGACGCAGTAGATTCAACTGAAGAGGCCTTAAAAATGTTCACCGAAGTGACTGAAATACTGCGTCGAGGGAAAATGCAGCTCTGCAACTGGGCCTCCAATGATCCTGAAGTATTAGAAAAAATTGAGCCCGCCTTAAGAGCGGTGGAACCGATGAGGATTATCGGGGCGGAGACAACGGCAGAAAAAGTGCTCGGGATTGCATGGGAGCCGGCCTCCGACAAATTTGTTTTTCAATTTGTGAACTTGCCAGAAATAACGGAGGCTGGCCGCCCGACAAAAAGACAAATATTGAGCGCCGTAATGAAAATATTTGACCCCATCGGATTTTTGGCCTGCATACTAATAAGGTCAAAAATCCTATTACAGGATGTATGGCGCTCTAAAATTGGATGGGAAGAGAGAATACAACCCGAGCACGCCGATAAATGGTACGCGTGGTGCGAGCTAATAAGGAATGTGAAATGTGAAATCGCGCGCCCGTGCATATCCCGCCGCGATAGTGAAGCCGCGCTTCATATGTTTTGCGACGCCTCTGAAAAAGCGAGCTGCGCGGTGGCCTATTTTGTCGAGACAGGAGAGGGTGGCAATTCCGTAGCCTTCATCTCGGCAAAATGTAAGGTGGCACCGCTAAAACCGCTGTCAATACCGAGGCTAGAGCTGCAAGCGGCACTTATCGCCGCGCGACTGGCGGCGGCTGTGAAAAAGAGTACCGCTGTAAAATAGCCCGTACGGTACTGTGGACCGATTCCACCACGGTGTTATGCTGGTTGCGGACCGACCCCCGGGCGTATTCGACTTTTGTCGCTAACCGGCTGGGAGAGATTGATGACTTGACGAAAATCGCCGATTGGAGATGGGTCCCCACTAAACATAATCCCGCTGATATTGGGACACGGGACGGCGAACTCCCAGATTTGGCCGCTGATGGTATGTGGTTCAGCGGCCCTGACTTTCTACACCGGGGAGAGTCGGCGTGGCCGCAAGAGAGCCGCCGGCGGCAACCAGATAACACCGTACTGGAAAAAAAAGCAGACATTGTTTTGGTG